>JAILXH010254163.1:2181-20321 GCA_023558415.1 Piaractus mesopotamicus
GTACCAAAAGAGAAATGAAGTTGTAAATCACACAAAAATGAGTGAAAAAAAGAAGTGAGAGGGAAGTGAATGCATGGACATGGTTTCCATGGAGAATAATCCTAATACGATGCGCATTGCTGCTCACAGCCAATTACCCAAACTTCCATCTTGGGCCCTCAGTGCACGGTGCCACTCGGATAAAGCTGGAAGCTGTGATTGGGAAGAGTCTTTAAAAGGATGAACCCTTTGACCCCTCTGAAAGTGTGTTTTTTTTTTGTTTTTGTTTTTTTTCTTTTGAAGAGGGTGTATGTGTACAGGTGTGTTAGTCCTAGTGCACTGTTCCATTATCCACGACCTTCTGAGCTATAGTTCAAGAGTTTAGATTTCCTTTACATTCCTACTCTGAAGTTCCTGAACTCATAAATAGCTCTAAGTATGGTCTTCAATTGCTGATTGGAAAGGCCTCTGTGCAAGTTGATAAAGGAGAGAGAAGATGGACAGTCCAACTGAAGACAGGTTTAGATACTTTTGGACTTTTGAACTTTTGTTGTGTTATATTTTTATTTTAATTTCAAAACCGCAGCTGCCCTTTATATTGTGAAAAATATTCCTGAGGAATGGACCAATAGAAGTGATGCAATCTTGGTCTATTTGGAAATACATGGTTTTGTTATGATAAGCAATAGGCATTTATTTGTTCATACATCCATGTAGCTCAAAAGATATAAAGTACTTTTGAAAATAAGTGAATCTTGTTACTTTTTACTGAATTGACGTTTGCGTTCTTAAGTTATATAGTGTTTTTACAAGCAGAAACACAATTAATGCCCAGATAAACAGCTTGCACAGTATTGTATGTTTATAAATTTAGAATGAATGAAAGGCCCAGGTTTAGATTGAGTTTAGTACTTCTGGTAGAGAGAATAGTGCTACTAAAATGATCTCTGTGCTGGTGTGAATCCTAAGTGTACCCAAACATGCTCCTGCTGTGCTCATCCTTTTGGTGTTTTTATCAGGTAGAACCTGTACATGCATTTAGGTATAGTGCGTATGTTGCCTGGTTCTCCCTAAGTGTTCTAATCACCCCATTAGCTGAGCCCTACTACTCGCTATGTTGCTGCCTCTCTCTTAGGTTCATTTTCAGCTGCTGGTCAGCAGAAGCAACATGAACATTTCACAGAAGGCATCTCTATAGACCTCTAAGCAATTTTGTCTGTGGGAAAAATTAATCTCGCTTTTGAAAATAGCTCCACTATGCTCGTTAACTAAGTTACAAAGTCTATACATTTTATTCTGTAGTCTACATCCTATTTCCCCGTGAATTTCACAGTATGATTTCAAATGCAAGGTTGTTAATTAGTCAAAATTAGAACACTGTTACATGCTACAATCTACATGCATGCTAAGACACCTATGTATTTAACCGACATCATAACACTGGCAACATCACTAAAACACACCATGCAAACCAGTAGTAACATGTAGTTTGAGTAACTTGTGTTGCTATTATAGTATTGAATTAATGTATATTTCTTGTAGTAGTTTTACTTTTGTGTAACTTAATGAAGTCAATTAAATGTGTAGGGATTTAGCTTGCTCATAGCTTGAATGTTTCCATACCCGTATTTTGGTGATTCAGAAGATCCGAAGGCATTCAGAGAAAAATGTACATGGGACCAAACATACTGGTTTTAGAACAGTTTACCACCGGGTCGTTTTTGAAACTGCATTCATTGTTCTCATAGGCAAAAGTGGCTTAGATCCTTAGTCTCTGTTTAGGCATGTCCCTGACTTCCTAATAGTTCTTACCCCCACCCCCACCCCCACCCCCCCACACACACTTTTTCAAGAGATATTTCTAATTATACTTCTAAAGTCAAACAAAGAAGGTGCTGGCGTTCAGAACAATTGACTTACTGAATATGTTTGGTGTTACTTAGATTGTGAGAAGCAGAAGAAGCAACCAACTTCTAACACTGAACTTTGGAGATGTGGGGGGAAAAAAAACGCAGATTTCTTCAAAAAACATGACAGAATGGAAACTTTAATAAAGGCAAAGATTGGACACACCACTGGAAAATCTGATATCAAATTTAATTACTGAGGTTTCTGTGTAATTTTCTGTCCAGTATATGTTTTCTGCTTTTTTCCAGATAGAAAATAAATAACTTGCACTTAATGGCCATTTTAACTTTCGAATTCAGTGGCTTCCTGGCCAGTCTACTGAGACTGTATACAATCAGGCGCTTCCACTTTAATAGCATTCTTGTGTTTCCTTCGCCTCAAAGAAAAATGACAAAATCAAAACATTATTGAATAATAAATAATTATGTTAAAGGGAAACCATAAACAACATTAATCTGAGTTTGCTTTTAAGCAGCACGACTCAAGTTTGTTAGAATAAGCAGAAAATGGTATTTATGGCTAAGTTTATACTGTTTGCCTTTGGAAAAGAATTAGAAGGCAGCTTTTAAAAGGACGTACTGCAATCTGGGGTATTTATTGTCATATAGTCTGATGAAGAAGTAGAGACAAGGATGGATATGCACTCAGATTTTGATCCATTTGTGCTAGTTTGAGCTCACAGATGTAGAAGCTTTGAACAAACTATCTCTTTAGGTTGCGCTGAGTCATTTGGCCATTTGTTTCTATTGCTTTTTATTCCACTGAGTCGTTTGACCCTGCAAATATGTTTCCATTAAATGGACTTAAATATAATTACCTGATCCTCTAGAAGATTAGACGATTGCTAAGAGAAACTAGAAGATTGCTTTAAAGGAAAAGTTTGTTTTCCAGCTCTACTCTTCTTCGAGGCCATACTGACCTCAGTTTATTTTGAGTGAATTAACCCATTAATTCACACAGACTTATTTTACTTATCTTCAAAGCTACATTGGGTGCTAGTTTAGTTGAACACCACAGTGTCTGGCACCTGTGTTTTCTAACTTAAAAAACATAAAAAATATGTATAGAAGATATTCGTTGAGCACACTGTCAACACAGTGTCGCTGCTACATTAAACACTTACATCATCTATGTTCAGTACCCCTCAGAATTATTGGTAGAATTATTGAAGTGTTTATCAACTTTATAATTAAAATATAATTAAAATATATTTTTACCTTTGCTGTGGTCTCACAGCTTCAAACATAAATCTCAAAAAGTTTGTCTCACCACAGAAACAAGTAGTCGAAATAGGAACACTGTTACATGCTACATTCTACATGCATGCTAAGACACCTCTGTATTCAAATGACATCATAAGATTAAAAACATCACTAAAACACCCCTGCAAACCAGTAGTAGTCTGTAGTGTGAGTAACTGGTGTTGTTATTACAGTTTTGAATTCATGTATATTTCTTGTAGTAGCTGTGAAGTGTCACGGTTTGGTGAAGAACTGCTAGTTAGAGACTAAAACTTTTTGCTTTTGCTGCGGTCTCACAATATCAAACGTAAATCTACTGGGTTTTCATACTTACTAAATACTAAAAGTTAGTTTCACCACAGAAACAGAAACCAAGCTCAACTGGGAGTTTGCAGCTCATTGCCCAGCAGTATTAGCCAATACAGCTCCAGTGATTTTGTGCACTATTTTTAAATGGGCTGCCAAAACATTAATGGCAGCTAACTGGCCCTCTTACACAACAGGAAAAACTCCCAAATAGTGTTTAATTTGATTGCAGTGTGAGCTTAAAACTAAGCAAAGTACATTTTTTTTGTTTGTAGGATTCTGTAAGGACTGCAGTACAGAAACGTCTTACATTAAAATGCAGTGGAAACAGCCTGCGCATTCACATTCAGCTCTTTTCAGTAAGTCAGATGAATTGGCTCAGCTCACCAATAAGAGCTCACTCCTCCTAAGTGCCTTTTCATTCAGTAGCATTGACAGTTTTTTTTTTTTATCTAAAATTAGCTTATTAACTTACTAATTAAGTTATAAATACTGTTTGTCATAAAATCATCAAGTTTTACTTTCTTGTTAATTAACATGCACGTTATTAAAAAAATCAAAAAAATGTGAAACTATTAGGAAGTTACAGTAAGAAATGCTTACCCAGTATTACACCCCAAACTGCTGGTACAAAGACATACTTTATGTTGATTACATAAAAGACAGGAACACAGATGAAGTCAAAGAAAATGCAAGAAAGACACTGTGTGAAAGATTAAACTGATTAATAAAGGTGCCAATAAGTGTGGCTGGCATGATATATAATACATTATGTGTCATAAGTGCTTATGGACAAAAAGCTCCATACAGGTCTGCAAAGACGGTTTAAGGGTTGGTCCTGAAGCTATTGAGGGTTTTGTGATGTTATAAATAGCTAGGGTTCTTTATAATGAAACATAATAGCGTGTGGACATGAAGTATACAGTAAACGATTCTGTTAATTGCGCTCAAAAAATAACACCATTTTTAAGGAAATGATAACAAATCATAGCCAAAAAAAGACAATGTGTAGTTCCAAAAGGTAGTCTAAAAAATAGTGCTATATTCGAAAAAAGAAAGATTGCTGACTGAAACAACCTGGTATTGGCTCACTTTCTGCAATAAATGTCTAACTGCTTTAATTAAACCCATCAAGAATATGAATTGTATGCACAGCTTATAGGTTATTATTGTGCTGCGAATGAAAAAAATCACCTATTAAGCATTTGCCTGGAAGGGTTTTGTTCATTGGCAAAGCTCAGGTAAATGTTCTGTCTGTCCACTTAATAGGCTAATAGGATAAAACTATGGTGGGGCCGTGGCTCAGGGCAGGCTGGACTGGCTTCTCGAAGACCAAAGGAATTAGTTTGGTCTCATTTTGGCTGCTGTGCTTTGAAATCCATTGAGGAAACAGAAGGTAATAAATAGTGGTGCATAAGCAAAGCGAGAGCTGGCTCTTTATGTTTCTGTCATTGGTTGGCATTCTTCTTGGATGCATTAGCTTGCATAATCCATAAATATTCTCTCTCTCTCTCTCTTTCTGACCTTTCATGCTCTCTTGCCCACCTTTTCCTTCATGCAGTCTGCTGACAAACAGCATGCTAACAAAGCGCACCCATTGACATGTAGCATTAGCATTCTGGACTACATTTACTTTCCCGCTTAGCTTAAAGATAATGGCTCCTAATCAGCAAGTGCTCTCTGCTCAAGACCCAAAACAGCCAGCAGTGGCCTAAAACGTCTGCTGGTTAAAAACGGCAGCCTGAAGTGCTGTGCTAATGCTCTGCCTGTGTGATTAAATTAATAGCTCATTCATATCACTACTGCCTAAAGGACAAATAACTTGTAACTGGTTATGGGAGTAAATAAAAGCTCTTGGTCATTATTTGCCCATTTTATTTTTACTTGTTTCGTTTTGCTGTGTGAGTGGTCTAGCGGTATGCCTGGCCTAGCAATATGCTAACTGACCCTGCTGACAAGTCAAGCCAGTAAAGTTGCCAGAGTCGTTCTTGCAAGTTTTTTGGATGTGTAACCGTAACTTTAACTCTAGTGTAATACAGTACCCGATGTGATTTTCAAGGTTTGGCCGTTTTTTACATAATTGTGAGCCAAGAAATATTCCGAAATGTAGCTAAAATCTGTTCAGGCATCATCTTTGGTCTTCTTTCAGGCCATTGCCAGGCTGATAGCTATGGGTACCTCCTGTTTTTGCCATGGGTGCTGGATTTTGTTTTTTTTTCTTCTTCTTTCTTTCAATTTTATCCAAAATACTTATTTTCTACAGAGGCAGACTTTAAACAGTGTAACTAGTTGCATATTTGTCACTGCAGTATAATAAGGCACTTAAATGTTTCATGATGGAAGACCTTTGAATTGTAGTGTCCACTGTCCAATTCTGCTTAGTAGGATCTTGAAACATTGTTGATTCTAACAACATTGCATTATTTAGCTAGCTAGATTAGATAACTAACTTTAACTGCGAACTTTAGCAATAGCAACAACTGTTAGCAAGCTGATGCTACCTTCACTTTGCTGCCAGCTGCTGGATACAGTGACTTTGTATAAATATCAGCATTTGTGGAGATTTATGTGCGCTTCTCAAACTGCACTGAATGGTGGTATATCACTTTGGCAATAGAAAGTTTGCTCAGATATAGAGCATTATTTTGTCAGCTTTGACTAACTTTCTAAACTAAATTCTATTATAGACATACTGGGTATCATAATGGCAGAAGAAATCAGGAGAGTAGTTTGAGCTTCTGAAAAATCCCCTTCAGTAGTAAGAGTGCATAATAATAGTAACGATTCTCCAATCCTGTAAATCTGCTCTTTTATGTGTGACCTTATAGACCAGGGCCCCCACAGTACGATCCACGGGCAAAAGTTAGCCTGCAAGGATGTTTGATTTGGCTCACCAGTAAGTTGCATTAACTAATGAGAGAACGTGTATTTTTATACAATTTCTCATTTGTAGCATCTTATTTTCCTTTAAAAATGTTGTTTTGGAAGTTCTTTTAGTAATAAAACATATAGTGTAATGTATGAAAATAAAATCAATGAAATTTGCGCACCTTAACTGTTATCCTGTTTAAATAACAGTTTTGTTCTAGATGAAGTTGATACATTACAAGAAAAAGTATATATTTGTACAAGTCTTTCCCATTCAAATTCAAATAAAACATGAGAGAGCAAAAGTATGTAGAGTCTTGCAGATGCTCCACTTGCTCCATTGTTCAAGCAACTGTGCCTACTGCATTGAGTTGTCTGGCTTTACTAGAGTTGTCCATTCAAAAGCATGGGAAATGAAGTAACCAGCTTGGCGGTCCAAATGATTCAGCCTGTTCATAAATCAAGAGCAGAAACAGTGCCTAGTGTGACAATGTGGAAGATCGAAAGGCTTCAACAAAAGGCAGAGGCTGGCATAGGCAGAGACAGATTGGGCAAGCCAATTTCACATTTACTGCAAAAGGGCCTCAAGTGATCAATATATTAGGCTGATCACTGCCTCTGCAAGCAAGCTGCACTAAAAGCACCTTCTCTTTCTTTTAGAATACAAAGTGAGTAAGGCTGATGTAGGAAATGTTATTTCATATTAGGCTAGTCCAGAAATAAACATCATCAAGTGCTGTCACAGTTACTCGATTAAACTTTATTAATCAACTAACATTCATGTTCCGGATGAATCTTCAGTGATTAGTTGGCAGTTTGCATGATGATAATGCATATTTATATTTCACTACTGCTCTCTGTAGTAAGAAAATCTTTTAAAAAGCGTTTAATATTATCTTTTTCCTATAAAGCATTTTGGAATCTTTGAAAGATTTTTAATCACTTGATTACTTGTACAATTGAGATTGCCACCTTCTAGAGTTGACCGCAATGACTACTTTATCTTCTGTGCCCTCCGGACTTCTCTCTCTCTGTCTAGCTGTCACCTCTGCTCCTTGGGAAGTGTTAAAGGTTAATTAAAGGTTAATACATTAAGTGTTGACATGATATGTCCTGGAGCAGAGTAATGTATTCTAGATGTCTGTGTGTGTATATACATGAATATATACATGAAAAAACAGAGCGAGAGAGTCAGCATCACTGTGAGCACTATTGGAAATTGTGCCCTTCCCAAAAGGCACTGAAAGGTGGCACATATTTCACTTTGGCAATAGAAAGTTTTCACTGACAGAGCGTTAAAATTCTTTAAAAAGCTAACATTCTAGACAAACTCCATATGTGTATGTAAATGTGTGTTATGATGTACTGGTCATTGTAGTTACCGTACCAATCAGTTAGGTAAAGTAGGTTCACCCATGCTCTAATGAATTTGTAACTTGGTGTCTAAAGCTAAGTAGATGATTTCTGATGAAGAAGGTCTTCTGAGTTCTTTGGTCTTCTGTGTTACTTTGGACAGTAAGAGAGAGCCATTGCTAGACAAAAATCTGCAATAGAAAACAGTGAACCCCTTTGGGCCATTTAGGTGTGGGTCAGAGAAGGCCTAATGATTTTTGTGAGATAAAAAAAAATATATCCCTGAAATTGTTTGTTGTATATACATTTTGAAATTATTTGGAAACAGAAGGGTTAAAGTCTTAAAATGCCCAAGAGAAAATGATTCAATCTTTTTTTCTTTTTTTTTCCCCCCACTGTTTATTTTTTCAACCAAGCTAACTGTACCACTGGTTAGGACTTCAGGAGCTGAACTGAAGGCGTAAAATGTCAAATTAACCAGTAATATAATTAAAAAGTGACAGTGGCATCAACTAGTTGTTTTGACTTCATCTAGAAGTCCTAGATACCTTACTAACTACCAGTACAAGTGGCAGCTTGACCAAGGCATTTCAGTCAGTTGTTAAAAGTGGTAAACAGCAACACCTCCATGCCATAGCTCATTAGGAGTCACTTCAGGAGTAATTTAAGCAGTCACTGTACAGCATGCAATGACTTTTACAAGCTATATAACATGCTACTAAAATCCAGTTGAATTGCTAGCAGAAATCAGCTTTATCACAGACAGTTTTATCAAGAGAAAAAGAGAAGGTTTTCTAATGATCTTGGGTTCCAATACTGATAGATGCTGGATGTACTAAGATGTTCCACTGCAGTTCTGTAGGGACCTCAGTACTTGAGAATTTTTTGACCTGATACTTTTTATTCAGGTTATTTTTGCTAAGCTACTTTAACCTCTACATGACGAAGACTTTTGCTTGAGTATAAGTTTAGGATACTCTGCTCACCTCTGCTTCCATCACAATCACTTGTAGCTCATCAGAAAAAGCTCACTGTATACTAAACCTTCCACGGTCTGAGAGTATCCAGATCAGTGTAAATTTGTAAACTGCAGATGGCTCGTTTGTGTGAAATGTGCCCAGATATTGGAATTTATTTGTTTACTCCTTCATTTATTTGTGAGACTGGAACATTCTGTGGTTAACAGGATGCCCTCCTAAGCCTGCTGAGGGTGAGGAGATCAGTAATCGCCTTTTGTCAATACAAATACACACACAAACACACTCACTGCATCCAGACAGAGCTGTTGAACGAAAGCCAGCCCTCGACTGGCAGCATCTTCGACTTGGGCCTGTATTTTCCCACTCAAGCAAGAACCTTCCACACTGCACCAGTCCACCAATGAAAAAGAACAAAGGATCTCTCTTTCCTTTTCTCTTTTCAATATCCCTGCCCCTCAAATCTGCCTCCGAAAAAGCATACATCCATCCAAGCAAGAAAGGCAGTCCATCAGAAAAGGCAGCTTTCTCCTCGGAGTCTGGACTTGTACAATAGTCCTCAGCCTGGATTAGTTCAGAATTAAACACATCTAAATGCATTGTTTTCCCTGAGCATTTTTTAAACGGTTGGCTCTTGAGCATTGTTAAATGCGCAGATAAATTAAAAAGAACAACCTTCCAGTCCATTTTCATAATTGTGCTCTGCTGCCAAGCACAACTGCTTGGCTTGCACCCTTTCAGGTACTGATCAATACATCGGGTGGAGTTGGCCATGCCGTTTCTTTCCCTAGAGTTCTTAAATGTTTTAAATCCTTTTCATGTGTGGGCAGCCCCTCCAGGCTCAGACTGCCCATTAGAAGAACCTGGAGATTTTCTGGCTGGTAGTCTGACTTGTCAGTTGCAGAAAAGATGAACTAAAGTTGAGCACAGCACAGCCACATCCTTTAATATGTGAAGAAAAATGCTCGTCAGCCCCCAATCTCTCACACGACTGGTCTTCTTAAAGCGCAGACACAGTAACCGTGCAATAAACGGTGCTGTGGCGTCTGCCACAGGCCGCTTGCCTCTACACCAACGCTACAGTATTAAATCAGAGATGTGTAGTACAACTAGCTGACTAGCTAGCTTAGTTAGTTAACTAGCCTACAGCATCACAATTCCTGCTCACATTTTTGCAAAATGGATAAGAGGATTAGAAAGTGGAGTTGTGAGGGAACGAGAGAGTGTACTCAGAATAACTAATTCAGCAAGAGAGAAACAGGTCATTCTTTAGCTTCCGCTACCCCTCTGATCTCTCTAGTTAGCTAGCTGCTACTGCTGTAGACTGTTTACCTCTGTCAGGAAATATCACAATCAGCCACCGACTGAGATGATCTCTGTTATTGATTTCTCTAGATAACAGAGTTCATTAACAATGGCATATTCACTGTTTACTTATAAAAATAGTCTACGTATTGCATACTCAACTTATATCTGATTACAAACAGGACCCAACAAAACGCTCTTCGATCATGGATTGGACCCCTTTTTTACATGTAGTTTGTAGTTTCTGTGCAGGCCGTTTTAAAGAGTTTTATTTTTAAATTCGTATTTTAAGAGACATTACAGACAACTTAGGCTTAGGGAACATGGACACGTCATCATCCATTCAGCATTTTGGCCCCTCAAAACACAAAAATAATCCTAACATAAGAAGACCCTCAAAAATCGTTACACACGTAATAATTCATTCTGAATTAACTTTTAAATGCAGCAAGGATAAATGTCAGTATCACACTAATAACAATGCTGACACTTAAAACTGGGGCATAGCTACAGCGAGACCAAGAGGGCTTAGGGTCCCTCATTTGAAAGCTAGCCCCTCCCAGATTTTTAACTGTTTAAAAAATGTTACAGCGTGTCATTCGTTCTGTGTTCTTATAAAACAAGATGAAGCTGTATACTGTGTTCTTGTATCCATTTTTTTCCCCAATTTAAAAAAACTATGACCACCAAAGCTCTTCTTAGATCATCACCAGTTTTTGCTATTGCCATCGCAACATTTACATGGCTGCATGCCGCTGTCAGTTATGTCTGTCAAACAACAACATTAGCTGTGTTAGTTTCTTGCCCAAACACTACTACTTAGCCTACCTAAATAGTCAAAACTGAACTAACAAACTTTTTAGGTAATAAATTGTGGTTAAAAAAAAAAAAACATATAAATAAAATAAAAAAATATAGGACTGTGATTAATTAGCGTTTACCCTTCCGCATGCTTTTACCACAGTTTTCTGAATGAAATGCTGGCTGTGCCGCAGCGTTGTATGTCATCCTTCAAACAGCTGATGATGTTGTCATGTCTCAGTCTTGATGTCTCAGTTTAAGAGCATTCAACAATTTTGTATTCTTTTTAGTGGAAAGGACACTGAATGTGTACACTCCTTAATTAGTAATTTTTTCTGTAGAAGCTTTAAAGAACCACCTATTGATATATTTATTCTGAAGAAAATAGATAGTACAGTATAAAGCGGATAGTGAAAGAATGTAGTGCATAGTGTTCGAATTGAGACAAGGCGTATTTGCCAAGAATCAGCCAGTACTGATTCCAAGCTCGTTTGATATTTTGGACAGTAATCCCCAGTAAGCTGTGTTCTGACTGGACAGTCCAGCTGGCCTTTCTTTAGCCAATACGGGTCGCCGCCTCCCCTTGCTGCCTTGTGCCCTCAAAGTCAAGCATGTCCGTCCAACTTTATGGATGGTTTATATTGTTTTCAATTACCTTTCCATGTCCTGTATTTGGGTCAGTAAAGTTTTATACGCTAGAAATGAGTCTCTGGGTGCCCATCCAAGCCACGGGTGCCTGCTCACAGACATAAGCACTCTACCACAGATAATGAATCATATTTAGAATTCATCAAAATAACTTCAATGTTATTAACATTTATATGCCAATCTGAGCAGAGCTTTGAGCCTTGACTTTTTACTCCTACATCATTTGTTAAATGCATTAAAACAGCTCAAATTTACATGAGGTGTGACTAATGTTATCCACATCACCAGCTGTTTTTTAGTAATATGTAATTCATTCAATGCTTGGCAATTTCAGAGAAAATAACTTGCTTTTATTGCATGTCGCTGCTGTCAGATCAAAACCTCGTATCTCCAAAATAGGAAAAAGAAAAGACATACTTTACTTTTAAAATAAGTCAATGGAACCAGACATCTTTTCACATCATTTTGGGCCGTTTGTTTTGCTCTGCTTATCATGAAATTTACACACAATGTAACACAATGTAAAAGGCAATAGGTATTTTCAGATTATGTCAACAACTGAAAAATGACAAAAATGGAGATACTTTTGTTTTGTTCCGACAGCAGCGATATATAAAAAATGAGCGGCTGCTCTGTGGAAAGACAGGCTGATATGAGTAAGGCTGACTTTTGGACACGTTCTAAGTGCCAAATTTGAACAACATTGGACTTTAGACCATGTTTTTAAACTGAAAGAGTTTCATCTGGTCATTTAAAACTATACAAGCTTTGGTGTTCTGTTATGATTTAAATTATTTTGTTGCCTTTTTTTCTGTTTTGGAATTTGTGTCTTAAAGAAATGAACTAAACTAAAGTCACTGTTTTGAAAATGCAACTACTCTCATTGTGGATGCAGCAATCAATATTCAATTTACTGCAAATCTAAGACAGTAGAGCAAAATGCAAATACAACTGAGTGGAAAAGATCTTTGGGCTAGTGCTAAAAGAGGCCTTAATGGTGTACAGTATGTATACATGCATTTTTTTTTCTGCAGATCAGCGTTGGGCCTTTTGCTTTAAGCATTTGTGATGGGCTTGTGTCAAAAGATCTGTTACATCTTCCAACCTTAGTGTTGTTGTTTTGGCCTCCTCAAGCCAGCACTGGCAATAAATACTGGTGGATTTGCCTGAAGAAGAGGCAACATAAACTGCATGGCTATGGACCCAGTTTTCTCTTTTCATTTGTTTGGCTGGCTTTGACTCACTTTAGCTTGCGCTTTGTTTATTGGCTGCTTGATTGGGAGGCACTTAATTATACCACACTCCAAACTGCAGGTTTCCCAGGCAATAAGCTTCTTGGCAGAGGAGCTAGGTGGAGGAAAGTGGTAGAGACGCTCCCTGACTTCTTAAGCAAGTCCCTATGACTTGTATGATTAAGACTCAAGACTCCAAAGGCTGGAAGAAGATTCTGTGCTTGTGTGAAGTGAGGCCCAGATGTATGAATGAAAGAAGGTGCAGCACAAAATGTGCCTCGATGCAGCCACAGTATGCAGTCTGAAATGAATGTACACTTTACTAAGGCTGAATCTAATCAAGCTGTGCATAGAACTGATTACTAATTATGCAGGTTTTAAAAGCACAGTGAAATGGTAGAAATGTCAGGACAAAAAAAGCAGTGTTCAGTGATGGAGAGATAGAGGTGTTAAACAACATTCTTTCTCACAAAAATACTCTTCGGGGTGCAATTCTAATCTGGCTTACATTTAGGTAAACAATAACACATTGCAAATGCGTACTGTGCTGTTTACAGTAAGTCTGCAATCTCCAAGACAAAATGTCTTCTTTATCTTTGCTATAGAAAGGAAGATATCTGCCTAACAGTATATTTGTATAGAATTATACTGTTATATCGATATCTACGTAAGGGGAATGTTCTGACGCCCACATCATAATAACTATTTTTCAACATAATTTACTCATTGAGATTGAGAAATTGTTCATTGTAGAGAAACTTGCAGACTCAACCTATATGTGTCTTCTGAGTTTTTATATGTAATGTTAGTAATAGTAAAATAGCAATAAATCTGAAAAATGTTTTCTTTGGGGACTATCATGCTTGTGCCCCTCCGCTGTGAATGGATTTTAAAAATACATTTTAGGCGAAGTGTTAATAACAAAACTATCGTGAAATAGTGTCTTAGACATTACGCAACGTATTTGTAATCATTTCATGTAATTACTCGTCAGATGTCTGGTTCCTGTCACCACCACTGTGAAAAATTCTGACTTGGTAAGTTTCTCTAAAACAGAGCATTTCACATAAGACTACTCTGAATGACTTGGTTTTCAATTCAAGCATTTAATTATGCAGAATTTATTTATTTAGTTATTTATTTTTAAAACAGTGGAATTCCCCTTTAAGACAGCCATGATCTTATCCACAACCTTCAAGTTACAACAATCAGTCAGAGCAAGTTTTTGTGACCCTGATCTAACCACAATTAGCAATTATCAGGACTAGCTCTTCTAAAGTGTCTAGGGTGACTAGACCAGTCTGGTTTACCCAGTACAGCCCAAGTTTCATGAAACATGTGAATATGAAACATGCGAATATGTTCCGGTTCTAAATGCTTACAGGAGTTTTACTTTATTAGGTCAACCTAATGCTAAAACAACATCCATGACCTTCCTGAATTACATTGTTCTCTTGGCACAGGTACTGCTGTATCTACTTAGTATTCTAGAGCATTCTTTGAAGCACATAACTATGTTTTGCCATAACGTGTCTACTAAATATTCTAGAGCATTTTTAAATGTAAAAATCCTAATTTTAAGCGTTTACAGCAACTTAATGTATTAGGTGATGTAACAGCGTGTATTCTGTACCTTGTTACGGTTGTGATATCATGTTACAAGTAAACTGTTACGAAAGTGTTTACATTGCTGCAACATGCTACTGACCTGACCTCACACAGAGAAGCCAAAGAGTAAAGCCAGCAGTATACTTTAAACAAAACTGACATTTAGAAGCAAAATGCCATATTTCTGGCCAAAACCACATTGTGGTTTGAGTGTGGTGCAGTGTGTGCTACTTGTTGAACCTTCCCCTATTGCTATTGGTCCACTGCACAGAGTAGGCTTCTAACAGTGCTAAGACAGACACCAAATTCTTTTAAAGTATACTTACAACAGCATGTTTGGCAGTAGTTTGATTTCATGTAGTTCTTTTATGATTTGTTCCTGGCATGAAAATGATTTCAATGAAGAGCACCATAAAGCCTTTCCATTTCTAAATGGTAAACAGAAACAGTATTCAAGCTTACTACTATCATTGCAGAAAAAGCTTTTTTTTGTAGCACACAGAGAGAAATTAGACATCACAGAGACCATCTGAAGACTGCAAAACAGTACAAATGGCTAGAAGTGGGAAGCAAACGTTAATTAATAGATATTTGTACTAGATACACAATATAACAGATCCAGAATGTTTCATGGTTTGGACATGTGGTTCTAGGAAAAACCTTGATGTAGAACCTTTATGTTATGTGAAAACTACATTATATGAAGAATCTCCCTTGTACATCTCATTTACAAAAACTATTCTTGAAAGAACCATCCATTAAAAGCTTCATTAGGAAACAGAAAGTGGTTCTTCTATTTTATCGCTCCAGAGAACACTTTTTGGCACCTTAATGTTTTTTAAGTGTAAATAATAGAGTGTCCTGGTTTCAACATGGTGTGCCAGACACAAATCTCGTCACTCTGAAAGAGACTCTTCACTGTCTCAACACAGCAGTGAGAAGAGAAGAGGCAGTCTGAAGGAGCAGAAGAGAGGTAGACTTAGACATAAGTCCTCAGGGCTATAAACAGCCAGGTTCCAGAGCAGAACCCTGTGACCCAGCTTAGCATGCTAGTCACTGGTCTTAGCAAGCCATACCACTCTTTCACTCTCTTTCTCTCTCAAGGGAGGCTGAGGACAGGTAGACTCTAATAATAACACCAGTCCAGCAAGGGGATGTAGGGTCCCACAGCCATGACAAATCCCAAGCACTGAATCAATTCCACTCTCCTCTACACTTGACTGGAGTGTCTATTCTAAGAAAGTGTGAAAGACTAATGCACTGCTGCTTAATGTCAAATGAGCAGATGGGCAGTGATAGGAGAGCAATGTACAACCATAGTCTGGCTTTTAGGAGGTGAGTGAACATCTGTGGGATAGTCTTGAACCCTCTTCCTTCGTTATATAGTGGAAAAGCTTGTTCTGTATTGAGGTGTTTAAGGTTTCCTACAGTATTTTCTCCTTACATACCTAAAACATGACGAAACATCAACAACATTCTGTGATTAAAATTGCTTAAACCTGCTAGATCCCCCATGGCATTTACACATTGAAATAACTTATTTTACACTTTATTTATTTGTCACTTACAGCTCATTGAAACAAGCTGAGAAATTCTGTCCAAAATGCAAATTATGAATTTTCAATTAATAACACATTAGTTCAAGAAGAGATATTTTACCGTGATTTGAATTTGATAAAGAGCTATTGCGCATAAGGACTTGTTTAATGGGCACAGACAACATCCTTTACATTTTTGCTTTACATTTTAAGTTTTTTGTCATTTTAAACCCTGAAATAAACTCAAAACTGTCAATACAGCATGTAAAATTAATGTAACTCATTGTGAAAATTATGTAGTTCATTTGGTTAATATCTGATTATAATTGATATAGTGTAGTGGATAATATCATTGTTCTCTGTGTAGCAGACTGGGTTCAATTCCATGTCTAGGCAAGCTTACTACACTATACCGATAATCCCTGCACCAGACTCTTAATGCTACAGTTGTCTTTCTCGGTAACGTATAAATTGTAAGTGCATCTACCAAATACCATTATATATAAAATATTATTTAATGTAAATTAAATTCATAGCAAAATGACAGTAACAACTTCTAATGGTTAAAACTGACATGGAATAAAAGGGCCCACGGGTGTTTATTTAGGGTTTCAAAGCCTCTAGAAAGTACCAAATTCATTTCAGAAAAGTTCAGAAATGTTTCCTCTCTGTTTCTGTCTCATTTCTACTGTCTGCTCTGTCCTCCTTTGGGATGCACTAAACAGCAATGCTTTATTTAATGCTCTGTCAAAAAGCTCTTAAAAATAAAGTTTACTGAAGGTTCTACAAAAAAAAAACTTTTAATTGATATAAAACATTCACATTATGTGGAGATTCTTTTAATGTTAAAAAATTGGCAGTGAGGGCCACAAGGAGAAGGGGGCTGTGAAAACACTTCTACACAAAGATGACCACTGTGAGAAAAAACACAGCACAACAGCAGCTTACTCCATATCAAAAAACTGCCACAATAAAATATTGTGCTTAAACACAATACTTTAGTAAGAACACTTTCATAATTGACTTGCTAGCTTGACAATGAATACAATAATCCAGTTTGCCTCCAGTGTTTGAACAAAAATGCATGGTTCAACTGAGGGACCTCCAGAACAGGAATTACACTTTATTGCTACTGTGAAAAGGGGTTAAGAACCATGCATTGAAACGATCTTTAGTAAACCAAGTGATTCCTCTATGGCATCACTCCAAAGGAATCTTTCTGGCACCTTTATTTTTAAGAGTATGCTGCTTTCAGAATAAACCTGTAAATCTGATTACATGTGTGCCACCCTCCCTGTTTACAGCAGAGGCCTTTTGGATTTGTACATGTGGGACCGCACAGTGGGGATTTGTAGGGAACCGCTTGCATGGATGCGCTTAGCGGCATGTGTCTGCACCTCCCCGGTGGGCTGCTCTCCTCCGTCCTGGACGTGCTGACAGGCTGATTTATTTAAGCTCGGTCTAGGGCCAGCATAGGGAATAGACAAAACCAGTCAGGCAAACATCTTAGCCTCTTTCTTTCCCCAGACTCTTCTTCCGAGAGTTCCTGCAGTGGAAGCAAAATGTCTGTGCAAGTGCTGATGACATCCTTTAGCCACTTAGGCCCATTTAGCTACAGTTGAACCCTGCGATGTTTTTTGACCAAAACAAAAGCCCAGAAATGTATTTCTAAGTTTAAGAAAATGGCTGATAAATTGAGGAAGGTTGATTGGAAGGTTCAGTGTTTACAGTATTTGCCTCAAGAAAAGGGAGTTATTTCAAGAACACCTGGAGAAAGGACATACTTTGATAAGCAGTCAATAAAGGAGAATTCAAAACCTCCAAATGTTAATTTTTTAAGATACCTCTCCAATCTTTAGCCATCACCAGTTCCCCCAAGAATCTCCCCTGTCATATACCACAAATCTTGCAGACACATGAAGCCAGTTAGCATGTTTTTGAAAAGTGGTGATCCTCATAACATCAATGTGCAGCTGGACGCACTTGGAGAAATCGCTAACTGACAAAAGTGTGACAGGTGAAAGTTGTCGTGAGTGTACGTTTGAGCTTGCTTAATCAGCTTTACCTTTCTGGCCAAACTCCTCGTGACAGTTAAAATTAGCGTTGTCACATATCGGGGAATTTGTCAGTAGAAGCTTGCCAGCTAGGACTCAGAAAGTCAATAAGGCAGAGTAAAAGTGCTTTTGATTAAACTTCCTCATTGATAAATAACTGAAACCTGGCATGGTTTTTATATAGTTACATCATTTAGAGCATGGTGATCATATACGCTGTACATTTTAGCAGGGGCACTATCATTCTTCACAACTGTCTTTTTGATCGACAGCCAGATTATTTGTTCTGTACTCTCCACAGCACAAGGAACTATATTTCGCT
>JAILXH010254165.1:231-14375 GCA_023558415.1 Piaractus mesopotamicus
AGACATACACATACAGACACAACACACACATCTTTTACTCTATTTCTTTTTCCTGTCAGACTCATAGCGTTGAGGTGTTTTCTCACAGTGGAAGATGGACAGAAACACTTATGGATTTTTTTCAGACCTGAAACAAGAGTGGAGCTTGATATTCTCTCTCTCTCTCTCACTCTCCCGCTCTCTCTCTCTGTTGGTGCTTTACCAATTCTTGCATGGCTGTTAGGAGTCTCATTTTCTGTATATCTTTTAATCACCTTTGAATTCCAGTTTGGCTGTTTTAACTGGAAATTAGATGAATGGCATCAGTCCAAGGAACGCTTTTATCATTGTTTAATTTTTATATTTACAATATGCCCTTTGTACATTTACCCATTTCTCAAAAACAAAATTAAAGAACACGCTTTATATCGCACTCACATTAATATGAAAAAGATTATTAACTAACAGAGCATAAGGCAGTGGATGTGGTCTAACTGGCCTCGTGACCTTAGAACAGATTGTGCGAGGTGGCATCAGGCAGACGGACACACTGGGCATCAGCAGGCCCCTCCATTAATCCTGAAGCTGTCCCTGATGGCCATGCACCAATCACAGACAAGTTCATGGCTCTCCTGCCATAAATCTTCTCACCAGTTGGTGGAAAAGATGGACAAGTCTCAATGCTTACTCATTTTTACTTGTCCATGGCCAGTTTGGAAGCATCAGTTAACGATAAAGGGCTGGAGAGAGGGTTAGTGAAAAACCTCAGCAAAATGATGAAGACACTGCCCCGGGCTGCCACCCCCCACCCCCAAGCAATAATGCCACACTCTTGACAACATGATGATCCCAAAACCCCACAGCCTAAAGTCTTTTCATACGTTATCTGGATAGTAAGCAATAGGTACACTCAACTTCCACTGCCTCCAAATTAAATCAGTGCAAGGCTCTTAAAGCTCATTAGGTTTGACTGATTTCTCCAAAATACACCAAATTACACATTTATCACTACTAATGAGACAACCATCCCCAAGGGGCTGATCATATTAGGAGGACAATTTATGGGCAATAACTCACAAAGACACATGACCTCGACTGATAACAGGGGGCTTGACAGCTTCGTCCCAACATGTAATTTTACTCACTTAAGAAGGATAATCAGTAAATCATTTCAATGTATTTTTGTCCTGATCTTCACCCAACACTTTACCCAAACAGAATTAAAGGGGAACTCCAAACCTTTTACAGTTATGCATAATTCAACTATTGTAACGCTGTAAGCCATTCAGAGAGGTTTAATCTGAGATAATGGACTGCAGAAAAACTGATCAACTTTACAGTGGTGGTGATAGAAACCGGGGGTCATCACGTCCCCAATGAAAACACAGCCATTTATCTAACATCCAGAATGATCAGTGCTCCAACATATTTTAGGCATTGTTGATCATTAAAATAGTCATCACCGTGTTATGCCCCACTCCCCTCACACAAAAAAAATCTTATCCCAAGGCAAGATATTCCTAAGCAGTTCCCGAAATAATTTGTTGTGAGACATTTTAGAGACATTAAAGACTTCAGACGTCTGGTTCCTATCACCACCAATGTGAACAATTCTGACTCTTGAATGGAGCATTTCACATCAAACCACTTGGAATAACTGTTTACATCAAAAGGAAAACATTTATTATCCACATTGAACAGCCCTTATTAGGACATATTATAGACATACACTACCTCACACAGCTCTTATTAGGACACATTATAGACATACACTACCTCACACAGCTCTTATTAGGACACATTATAGACATACACTACCTTACACAGCTATTATTAGGACACATTATAGACATACACTACCTCACACAGCTCTCTTTAGGACACATTATAGACATACACTACCTTACACAGCTCTTATTAGGACATATTATAGACATACACTACCTCACACAGCTCTTATTAGGACATATTATGGACATACACTTCCTCACACAGCTCTTATTAGGACATACAGACATACACTTCCTCACACAGCTCTTATTAGGACATACAGACATACACTACCTCAAACAGCTCTTATTAGGACATACAGACATACACTACCTCTCTTCATGGTAATTATTTTTATTTTATTCAATAATAATACATAAAGCATAGACTGTAAACAAATCTAGAGAGCAGAAGATATTTTTGAATACTGATATTTTTAAATATTGTTTTTCTGGATATTAAGTTTATTTTTGAAAACTGGATATTAATCATTATTAAACTAATACCGAATATAAATGATATTTCAGCTTCATGCTCAAAGTTACATTAAGATCTCACTGTTTCAGTGCAGAGTCAGACAGATGTAGCAGTCCTCACCTGATGGAGTACGGGCAGGTGAAGGATGTTCTTTTATCTCTTTGACTTGCTTGGATCTGCAGCAGTCTCCCAACCACCTTAATCAGCCCCTGCACACTCCTGCCAAAAAACAGACCACAATCCAAACATTCATCCAAGTTAACTTTAAACAAATGCAACTATGGGTCTCACATATTTCACACTGAACCCCTCTTTCTCCCCATTTGTTTCATCCTTAGAAGTCGAGTTAGTATTGTTGTTGTGCTATACAAAATTAAATACAATTTGAATTAGTATGCATATATTTACATAAATCACACATTTCATTACATGGTTAGTTCTAGTTGCACACAAAAGTCTGGGTGCCCCTGGTCAAATTACAAGTTTTGTTGGTCTTCTAAGCGAAAATAACACACCCTCTATCCTTCTGCACATTTTAAAGCACAACCACAGTTTGTTTGTGCAATTTAACATACTAGGGGAAAAAAACATAAAATGTGGCCTGTGCAAAAGCTTTAGATTTTACCAGCATTTGCACACAATTGTACATATTAAATCATTTTCATTTGCTTCACATTCTACATCCAACTAGAGTTTGCACAGACATTTTTCTATTTGCTTTGATCTCAAAAACAGAAAGCATGGCAAAAATTGGGGTAAAATGGGGGATATATTATTTGTTTTACACACAAACAAGACTGCATGAATAACAATAATGTTTCATCAAATGCAAATCCTAATAGAACATTTCCTCTTTCAACATCAATGAGGTATTGACTGTATGTTTAGCATCCACACTTCTGACTTTGTTCCCTGACCTTGGAGTGAGAAATAAATAAACAAAATGCAGGAAGTGTTTCGACGCATATAAACTGGGTGGACCTAGGAGGATTAAAAAAAGCCAGAAAATGCAAAATAAAGATAACATTTAGATTCTCTTCTATAGTTTTTAAAATAGGCAGCTGTTGAACATTGACAATAATATCAGGCATTTATCAATACTTAAGATCTTTATTAATACAGTTATCAATGGCAATTATGATTGATCTATTCATGTTCTGCCCACAACTACTGCGGCATTGAACAAGCTTTCCAGAGCGCTGGTAAATATCCAATTCAGTGAGAAACCGTAGCACACAACAGTGTTATTATTTTCAAATGATATTTACTTGACTCTAAAACTATGGTTGGCTTTACGTGGTGAAACGCTCATGCTACGTCCACTGCCTGTAACCTACAAGCGTCTTGATTTTGTGGGATAAGTTTCATGAAACAGTCAATTAAAGTGCTGATGACACATCATACTATCACATTGACTGATACATCGAAGACGGTGTATTAGGCAGTTGAACAGGAGAACACTCCCACCCCTGACGTCACATTTTGTCAGCTTCCTGCGCTAACCAGTTTCTGTGACCAGCTGTGTTGAATGGCTGCTTGTGCCACCATTTATTCTTCTTGGTTAGCCTGCTGTTATAACAATCTACGTAGGTAAATTCCTTCTTTCCTCTGTTGATGTCCCCTAATGTTACACAGAGCTCAGAGCTACTTTGGAATCAAAACGGAGATGTGCTCCTTAATGAACTTGGACAGAATGAGTGAGACATTAAATAGGCCCTGACCGTAATAGCTACTAAACATTCATTTTTAACAGCTTAACCTACACAATACAGACAAAAACATAAATATACAGTAAACAAGCCCCAGGTAGACAGACAGATAGAAAGATATAGAAAAAAGAGCAGCAATAACAGAGGGAAAAAACATACAAATATGATAAAGACGACTCGCAGGTGAATTTACACCGAGAATGATACCGTGTATCAAAAATTTCAAGCAGCTCATTTGTAAAGTAACTGAATGTGTTATGTGCAATTTTGATTTTTTTTTTTTATTGTTTCGTGTAACTGTCAAGTTGCATGGAAATTATGTTGCAAGCAACTCGCAACATGCAACCAGTTGCATGACAGTTTCACCATGTAAAACCAGTCTAAACTCATTAGGTTCTGTAAGGCGTGTCCAACCAAGCAACAGTTGCTAGGAAAAACACATCTGAGAGTGAAGTGCAGATATGGAAAGTCTAAGTATAGATAGCTGCATTTGCGGATATAGAGAAATGATTTACTGGGGCGTGCTCCGGTTTCAGGATGGGATGCAGGACGAGGATTTCTCATACATTATAAATCACGCTGCTGTGGCAGTATGCTCAGTGCTTTCTTCCACCCTCCTCCCCTCTTTTCCTTCATCCTGCACTCATCTTTCAGTCGGCCTGTGTGTCCCCTCTTCCTCTGGGTTTGATTACTCTATATTTCAGCAAGAGGGAAGCCATAACTCTGTGCTGACAGCAAATTCATCTGCATTTCTGCCTTCATCTTTTGCTATTTTCATGCGTGTGTGAAGTTCTCCGTGTGAGTGGAGGTTACAGTGGTGAGTGTGGGGTTTGCACACTGTAAAATGCCAGAAATGTAAAGGCTTCACCAACATGCTCTTGTCTGCTACCTACACACCGTCTGCTAGTGTGAATTTTAGGGCCAGTTTTCTGGGGCTTGAATTTATTTATCAAAACGTAGCCAAAGAAGGCAGAGCTTAGGCAAAAAATGCA
Organism: Piaractus mesopotamicus; assembly: GCA_023558415.1. NCBI lineage: Eukaryota > Metazoa > Chordata > Actinopteri > Characiformes > Serrasalmidae > Piaractus > Piaractus mesopotamicus. The sequence goes on from JAILXH010254165.1 coordinate 5,159, forward strand.
TTTTGAACACTTCAGAGACACAATTCAAAGTTGAATCAATAAAGCATTTTTATTTAGTCTCTCTGAAGCACTAAACACCGAAAAGAAAGAAAAAAAAAACTTGTTTCTGAAATATTGGTGCAATTACCCTTAAAATGAGGCTCATCTGCTTTGCGCATTTTATTCTTTAGAAGTCACGCTTATCGCCAGCGATAACATGACTAAATTTTATGTGCATTATTTCTCATTCAGAATCTAAACTTTCAATCAATACCGCATTACTTTAAGTAGAAAAGGAGATTTTTTTGATGAATAGTTATTGTTGTGATTATAATCTTGTCTCAAAACAGCCTTTACATTTTTCATTTTTGTTATGTTTTTATGAATTCGTGACAGCAAAACAAGCAGAAAAAGTCAACTGCAATCTCAAACCTGAAGCCAGATCTATTCTAAACAGGAATGTACATGATTAAAGGGCCCATATCTAGATTTTTCTTGTATTTTATTTCTTCCCTTGATGTTCCCTTAATTTTTGTGCTTTTATGTATCAAAAAAGGCTCATAATTAATTTTCCAATGCTGAATTCAGTTGATGTGTGCACTCAAAAATGTGCATACATCAGGTATTTTACAATGGCTTTGGCAGCTGGTCAACCAATCAGCCTTCAGTGCTGGAACAACTCATTTTATAATTGATATTTTGATGGGTTTCATTGTTGATTTTAGGCTAACAGGTTAACGACTAATCATGGAGTAATGGTTGGTTTTTGGGTCAAAAGACTTTGCCCAAATCTGCATTTTAAAATGAAATGTAATTGACAATGTAAGCAAGCAGGTATTTATGCAATTATTTACACGCATGGTGTAAAAGTTAACGCTTTAAAAGTGCATTAGCATGATCAATTATTAATGCTACTTTTTTTTTTTTTAAGGAGACATTTTTTCCTAGTTTAACCCTTTGTAACGGTGGAGGCAAGGAGGCGGGATGCAAATGCGAGTTGCCTTCATTCAAATTAGAGTCCAGAATCTGAGTAGAAGTAGTTTGAAAAATGGACGAGTCCAAGACCAAAACAAACTACAAGAGCGACAGGCAAACAAGAGACAAGATAACATCCACGAGTACATCCACAATGCAAGACAAAGACTGAAGAAACACAGGGGTATAAATACACTGAGGGAAAATAAGAAACACCTGGGACTAATGAGGGGCTGAGCACAGACAAGTGGCGCTGATAACAAGAGGGCAGGACCGGGGAGGAGACACAGAACAACAAAAGCACATGGTATAAGAAAACAAAAAGGCACATGGCTACAACAGAGGGGAAGAAACAGACACTCAGAGGGAAAAAGGAAGAATCCGTGACACCCTTCAAACCATTCATAGATCCAGCCTGAAGCCCAGCTGCCTGCATGTTGTTGCTATGATTCTGCCACTGTAGTCATTTTCTTCAAATACAGCTTTTAAACAGCAGGTTCCATTTATGGCTGTCTTGATAAAAGTTAATTCCATCTACTGTCATGCTATGAATTTGTTTATCACTGAAGTACATTGAGTCCAAAGTATTTTTCACAAGCAAAACACAACATTAACGCCAGCAAGGGCAGTAATATCAGTAACTTTAGCACTGTGGAGCCTTCGGCAGACTACACTGGATGGCACTCCGTAAAAGAACTATGTATAAATTAACAACCTGCAAACTAATGAAAGCAAAGCAATAGCTAAATGGGAAAACAAGACATGATGCAGAGGTAATCGCAGTGGAGCTGGAACATCTAGTCACTGTTGCCCTTGCTGGATGTCAGGGATGAAAACTGCGTTCACCTTATTTTCATGTTCTCCCTGTGTACAATGGTTTTTACGCTCAAGTTCAAATTACTGAAGGCAATATAAAAATGCAATTTATTATTTAATTAGTTAATGTGTTCCTAACTGATTTGACTGACAGCAAAATTAAGTAACTCGCCTTCTAAGAGTTAAGCTTCGACATTCCAGTGGTTTTACTGCGTAAAAGCGTCCACTTTCTTCTTCTTCACAAGGCTTTCTGTTCATGCAGCAGCAGTATGGTCAGGGTAGTTGGAAGGGGATGTGCCGCGTGGGCAGCGATCCGCTATTACTATGGCGAGTGTGACAGCATGAGCTGTTTATGCGCGAGTATGCGTTGAATAAACATGAGAGCTGGCGGAGGCTGCACTTAAGCTGCGTCTCTGCTCTGATATCTGAATATGCAGATGAGCTCCCACAGTCTACTGCCTCCGTCACCCAAGTGGCCAACTTCAAGCAAAGACGCAGTCGTGCAGGCATATAATCACATCAGCAAGCAGAACCGCCACATGCGCAAAATCGAACAAACAAATTAAACAAAGGCTTTGATTTGTTTTCTTTACACTTCTGTAAAATGACCAAAGTTTTAAATCATTTTGCCAGCAAGTTCGGTTGAAAGAAAAACAAATTGTCTGCTCAGTTTTCTGGTTCCTGAGTGAATTAATTAAATTTCTCTATTTCAGGCAAGGCATGGAGAACACTGTTCTTAGATCTGCATGCTGCCAGCCTTTGGCTTAACCCTTGAAGGAGAGGTTTCGCTTTCACTTTGTAGTCAAATGTAATTACAGCATTACATATCTAATTGCAGAGTGAGTTACACATGTTATTACATTTATGCTTGCTTCACATTCTGGATCGACAGTTTAAGGCCTGACTCGCATCCAACTTGTTTCTGTTTGTATCGATGCCAGGAAATGATGAAAACATGGCAAAAATGTCAAACAAATGATGCTTTTTCTTTCCAGAAAACAACACTACTCACACAAATAACTTTATCACATACTAATCATAATAAAATACCTCCACTCTATTACAAACGTGGGAGTCTCTTTACACATTTCAGAATGAACTTTCATCAGGGACAGTTACAATAAATACTCAACAAACGTGCTACAAAATAGCATCACTTGATTAGTCACAACTTTCTTTAAGTTTTAAAGTAATTTACAAATTTGCCATTAGTATGTTTTTAATTGATCCTATGTGTGTACCTATAGTACAATTTATTTTATTTTATTGTGTATTTGTTTCTTAGGAACTGCTGATTTGGTGTTGAGAGATTTCTTTGACAGGACAGCAACACCCAGGTGGGAGGGGTAGGAGCTTGAGCATGGTGACAAGATGTCATCAGTGCTCCACAGAATGGGAACCACATGACATTACTCACCAATTAATATTACTGTACATCAGAGCAAGCCACTTGCCTTCACCTGCAAGACTGATATCTAAAAACATTAATGTAAAGGAAACATTTGAGCACTTTTTTTAGCCTAACCTCCTGATGCTCCATGTGTATCATATGGTGACATACCACAGACAGTCATTTAGACACATTTCTCTGTACTCTGAAAAGTTACGTTTAGCGCAGACAGATTTCAATCGGCCTGCAGCTTCTCATTCAGAATACATTTTAGATGGCCCACAGGCCTGTAATATGTTGTAGTTTTTCTTTTTACCTAATGACGACTGCACTACTGTAAACCAACAATGTGCTGCAACACACTGTGTTAGCTAGCTAATGCACTTGTTTATTATTTATAAACAAGTTTTAAAGAAAACATTCAGCCTGAACAATTTAAAGATACAGTATATCAGTTCAATAAATATAAGTTCAATAAATATAAATAATTCAGCCCATTGTTTGTGGGATTTTCATCCTTTACAGGGCACGTATACTACAATTTTCCAAGTTTTTGTTTTAGGGTCCACTTATAACATTTATGTGGTCATATGAACCAGTCACCGTTTACTTGTACATGACCATTTTCACCCTCTCTTTATCAATTAGACTTAAACAGACTGTTCTGTTACTGTGCCTTTAGGAATTGATGTAAATGACTTCTGTTTTTATTGTCTGCCCTGTACTGTGCCTAATTCAAAAAAGGTACATACAAATGTGGTGGTTTTTCACGACATCACAAAAATGGTTATTCAAAATAGGTTGATTTTGCATGTTTGGACTGTATAGGCTGGTGAGTGAATGGTACACATTGAAACTGTAATAAAGTTCACATACTACAACCATTTTATTTCACGACAGTGAGGAACATTTTGGCTTTCATGATATAAACACTTTTTTGAGGTATTCTGGCCTTCAGGTATTTTCATATGCTTTAGCACCTGCCCATCTGCTTCTATTACAAGTGCTTTGAGACAATGAGTCTTCTGTTGTTTTCTAAGCACAGGGAAATGATTGTCTGTAGTAATCGACTGTATGGTGTAGATGCAGCAGAGATGGAAGTACATTATTTCCAGTAAAAAACAGGATCATTCTTTGGTGACTAGTTTTAAGACTTATTTTTTGGTAACTACTAGGAAATTAATATGTAAGTTATGTAGTTATGAGAGTGAAGTATGAGCACACATACAATGCCTTGCAGTTTCAGAGGTTAATCAAAAAAAAAAAAATTAAACTTTCCCTTTACTGAATTAGTGAATATGGCACTTCTCTAAGTGTCCATTTTACACTGATTTTACACATGTGCATTGTGAATGGTCAGAGTGTTGTACCTTGCAGAGGGCAGCAGGTTGAGGATGCTGTTGAGTACATACTGCAGGTCAGCGTGACCCTGCTCTACCAGCAGCACCAGTGCATCACAGCATGCTGAGCGCACCACCCCACTCTCACTGCTGCACTGCTCCCAAAGAGCCTCCAGAGCAGCGCCCTGCCAAAAAAGAAAAAAACCTGCAAAGGTTTTGCTAACAGAAAATAATTTATATCAATGGTGTCAAACATACGGCTCACAAGCCGGGACTGGCCCCACTACAATTCTTATCCAGCCAGCCAGATAAATTTAGAACCCATTAACCTTGTGAACTGAAATTGACCATTGCAAATAATGACCGACACAACGCTAAATCAATTGCTGCTTTGCAACTGTCTCTAAGCACTGCTACAAGTGAATGAAAAACTACTCAGAACAAACGTGCAGTGAATGACGGTGCCAGTAAACAAGAGACATAAAACTGTGTTACTGAGAAACGTTGTTTGGACACATGCTATCCTATCCATTTCATGGATGTTAGCAAATACAGACATCTAATGTCAGTTATCTAATAGTAATAGTAATAAATAACCTTGCAAAAATGTCCTTTACATAATCTCAGCTGATACCATTCCCAGTTTAATGAATTGGTCAGATTAAATAGGTCTGTGCTTCGCTCACATGTGCGGTAAAACACTCTGTTTGAAGATGAATATTAATACATTTGTGTGCATACAATCTTTTCTATTTTTTAAAAAACATTAAACATTGAGGACAGGTCACTTTTTTTTTAATGTTTCACTGACTAATTTCTGGTGTCACTGTCTCCGTTTTGTAGGTGACACTTGTTCAATCAGTTTGTTCATTCACCACAACAAAATAAACATATTCATTAGGTGTTATTGGTCTACTAAACAGATTTTTATTGGTCTGGCCCACATGACATTGGACTGGGCATGATGTGGCCTATTACCCAGAATGAGTTTGCTTTATATTTTACATTTATTAAATCCCTGCTTAATATTTTACATTTAGTAAGATATAATATTATACGTTTAGTGCCTTTCTTGGTAATGATATAATAATTATTTGACTGCTGTAGTTTGCTGTGGTTTAAACAGGGTTCAGTGTTGACATCACATCAAGGGCTGTGTCAATTTTGTTTCATGTATATGAATAAAACTATTCCAATACTACTCTACATGTTCACACATCTTGGTTCATTAAATGATTAAACTGTAGGAAGCTGTAAAAAATAAGATGTTAGGTCAAGACTAATAAGCAGAGCTGTAAAAGACTCTAGAATGACAGAGAAAGCTGAAAAACATTTAGAGCTGTTTTATAATTAATATCCAGAATGCCTGATATTTGAAAACTGATGATCTTGCAGTAGAAGACTTTAAATACATAATTACAGTATATTATTAATCATTTATTAACTTCTTGTTCCCCTCAAACAATTCATTTTAGTATTTTTAGTATCTAGTTTTTCAATTTTTAAATCTCCATTGTGTAAGTCATTATTAAATAAAACAGCAGTTATTAATATGTATTTTTTTACAGTAGTGTATTCAAAATTTGAAATGCTAGGTGTGCACAAACATTTCACTTCAATGTATCTTCCGTTTTTTACATAATAATAACAACAACACAGTTTTGGGGGAAAGGTAAGTAAATACTGGAGTATATTACAGGAAAATAAGAGTACCAGCTGTTGACTCATTGACAATAGCTTCTATATTCTGCTATCATTGTTAGCGTACAACAAACCTGAGTTGTGGATTCTGATATCTTCTCATTGTGACCCTTCTCCTTCAACACTGCAGTAACCAGACTCCTCACAGCCTACAGTGACAGAGCACAGAGAGACTGAATAACATCCAAACTTCTGTAATCAAGCCGCAGACAGCATGTCTAACAGCACTTATCATCTTCTTCAAGCCGTCTCTTTGTCATGAAAGAAGAAGATTAAAAGATGAAAAGGTACAGAGTGACTCTGGAAGAACAAAGTCTGCTATTAGCTCAGAGGAAGAGGTCAGAGCTATGTTATGCAGTTAAAAATCACAGACGCAAGGACCAGTAATCAGGTTCATGCTTTGATATTCTAATTGCTGTTTCAGTATCACTGTTGGTGAACAATGGAAACAAAAACTCTCACAGTGGTTCATGACAATGTACATTTATCAGATTAAACACAGTTCAGTTAATGAATAAATGGAGCTATTAGAAACCTTAAAAACTTCTTAATAAATGTTGATAAAGCTCTCAGCCTGCTGCTCACCTGGGCTTGGATGAGAGAGTTGGGGAACTCAAATCTTTTCTTCAGTGTTTCATTCATCTCCTCAGATCATTGTTGTTGATCCACACTGTTGGGGAAAAGACACACAAGTGTGAGAAATTACTCAACCAACTTTAAAAGCTTTGAAGTAATTGTGAGTTCATATTGTTTTAATCAGTGTTGTCTTCATACATATTAGGCAGTGTTGTAGTCAAGACAGAAATCTGGACACAGCGAGTCGATTTTGTAGCGGTTGAGTCATGGTCAAGATCAAGACCAGTGGTCGAGACCAAGACAAGACCAAGACCAGATTAAGATTTAGAGTAAGGTAAAGATAATCTACTAGGATTAAGATAGCCTACAAACATTATGAATTGTTATTATACTATATTCTATTATCTTAGTCCAAATTTGCATTGTAATTTTTGGAAGTAAACGAAATTCTCTGTCCTTCTTCCCTAAAACTTATTTAGAATCATCATCATCTAAGGTCAACTGAATATAAACCAAACAACATTCATCCATTTTTATCATTAAATGAAAACGTAATAATAAAAACATTCTGATCTGCCCTCAGGGGATGTTTAAATTTTGGAACCAATAAACATCTAAAGCAAATAACATTCAGTTAAGCCATCATGGAAAGATTAATTACATCCTCAACCAGCAGCAAACAGGTTTTATTTAAACATGTAGAGAAAGGTTGGTTTTATTCTGTTTGTAGGTTTTATTGAAATTCAACAATTGTAGAAAGTAAGTTTAGCTTCATCAGACCAAGGCACTGCACTCGGCTGGTCTCAAAAACAATTACCAAGTCCACCTTACCCTGAGACAGAGAAAAAACTGAGACCATTAACTTGTTCGAGACTGGACTTGAGTACTACAACACTAGCATTAGGGCTGCAAAATATGGTTAAAACCACAACATATTCAACATTCTAACTGAGTTACAATACATTGCTACATATTGTGAATTCGCCTCGCAATATATTCAGATACATTGGCGAACCCTCAATGTGATGTAGTGAAAGACTGGCCTGCACTATTTTTGACCCAGATAATTTTTATTTGCTGGATTTATCCAAATACCCAAAACACATTTGTGATTGAACAGGATCCTCACAGAACTCTATAAAACATTGAATGGTTCGCTCATTTTCATATTGCAGACCTCTATAATTTCAGTAATGTAAAGGCTGAGATCATAATAATGATGAACAATCATGTGCAGCCCTAGCTTATACTGTCTTTTAATCCAAACACTCTGCACTACAGAGTTGAGTTATAACTCAAATAGCTCTGGTCAGTTCACCAATAATTAGAAGCCCAGTTAAGCAGAAGCCCATTTACAATATAGGCTAGTCATGACTGCTGAAGCAGTCTAGCGTTTCCATTAAGGATTAAACCAGCACTAAATTCCATATATATTGCCGTCTCAAACTGACTTCATCTCTTTTTAGCAAAACACAAAAAAACAAGTTTTAATTCGGATACTAAATTACCCTTTACATCATTCTCTCTTAGGCAGGGCAGGACTTTTTTTCACATCTTAATCTTAAGGCATTATCACCTTAAGGTCAACTTGAAATAAAACTTGGTGAAATTGAGACAAAATTCTTGTTTCACTATAACCTCCCATCAAAATCTAATAGGAAATAAATATTACTCAGATGTGATCATTGTGATCATAACATATGAACAGCCCAAGGGATATTATTAAATTGGTGGGAATGCAGCGTTAACAGGCAGGGCTACTGTTACAACAGCAGTGAGCTGAGCCAGACTCAAACTCTGGTCTCCCGCCTGTAGCCAGTGACTTAACCACTATACTTTAAAGCCAATTAAAAGGCAGGCATTACTCAAGAGCTAGGCTGGCTTAAAAGTGATAATCATTCTCACTCCAAGTGTTGTGTATAAAATGTGTAAAGCAGTAATGACTTCTGTCACAATAAACCTGCATTATCATAAGGAACTTTCAAAGGAATTAAATTGTTAGCCTGTAAAGTAAGAAAAATATATACACTTTTTGTTTAGGAATGCTGACTGTTTTTCTAAGTGTTTACAGTGCACAAAACTGCACTTGCAATTGTGATGCAAGTAGCTGTTAATATTTCATTACATTTTGTATTTTGCACAATGAAAGGTGCATGACAAAATGGCACTTTCATAATTATGTGTCTTCTTTTGCTTAAAGGACAGGTTAGTTAAATTATACAGCTAAAAAAAAAAAAGAGTTTGTACTTGTTGTACACCCAGTCATAGACACACTATGTTTATCATAGTTTATTGCTTCTCACATTGTCATTGCAACATTCACTTTATCGAACACTGCGTTATCTGTCTATACAGTACAGCCCTAAAATGTAACGCATTTTTGGTTACATCATCGTGCCAGGAAAATATTAATCAATAATATCACGCTTCACCTTCCCCT
>JAILXH010254240.1:4585-14921 GCA_023558415.1 Piaractus mesopotamicus
TTTAAAATGTATTTAAAGTGTATTTACTTTATGTTCATGGAAAATACGTGTTAAAGTTTCGTGTTTTTTGTAAACATGAAAAAAATGCAATCGTACATTGATGCATTAATCTGGAGTTGATGATTCAACTGTATTGATTTTGGAACGTTATGATGGATTATAATATTGTGCACTCTTTGTTTTGCACCTAAATAAACTTCTAAGGGTATTTTCAACTGCATTTATTGTTTATATTCCTGTTCTTCCACTCACATTTGTTGTATTGAATGTGTATTTTTGAATTGAATGGAATTGAATGGAAGGGAATTTAATTGAATTAAATTTAATTAAATGTAATCATGTTTACAAAATTGGCTGTTCTTCAAGCTGCATACTACCACACTAAATGCTATGTAAAAAAAGGAGACCATTGGTAGTGCATTCACTAGTATGGCAGTGTATGGTTTTGGAAGGAGCCTTCTAAGTGCATTGAATCATTTTGTAAAGAATCAAATTGAATCACTGAACTAAATCATTTTGAAAGACATTCGTAATTGTGAACTACATGGCCTAGAAAAGACTTGATTGTGCTGTTTTCAGGGTAGTTTCAGGGTCGGAACTGCACAAACTATAGTAGTACATTAAAGCTACCTCAATCTAAACATCTTTAACCTTGTCTTGGTTTCATAATTGGTTTCATGATTGTGATTTCCATACATTTGGGGAAAAAATAAATGGATTTAACTCACACACAAAAGTGTTCTTGACCTTTAACCTTAGTTTGACATTATGTACCTAACCTGTGAGATGACAACGGAATGATGGTTTAGGGGCCTCGAGGTTGTCTTGTCACAGTAAAGAAGAGACATGACATCGGAGCCAGCCGACAGGCTTACCAAACAGACTCTAATGTCACGGAACTCATCGGTAGTGTTACAGTGTGGTGAACTATCGCTTTACGTCCTCTACTTTGTGGACAGAAAGTGTGTTGTTGAAGGTTAACTAGTAACAGTAAGCAAACAGAGAACATTTTTCTGGCCGGCACTCTCAGAAATGCTAGACTTCCCTCCATTAAGCATTTGGCGATTCTTTAAAGTGACCTGATGCTGCTGATGCTAGTAATGAAGTCAAATGTGGGGTGAAGCACCACCTACTGGTGACCACATGCAGTGCAGAATGATCTGAAAGTTACATGGATATTTCATGTACCTTCCAGTGGTTTTAAATAGTCATCAATAATTCATCAGAATGTGAGCAATACTGTACATTCCCTGAATTAAGAGAAGAAAGTGACACCGTACTGATGAAAAAATAAACATACATGAAAAAAACACAAAGGTGACATAAAAATTAAAAAGAAATTTTATTGTTTTCTCACCATCTTTTCCCAAAAAGTGCATTACAGATTGTACAGTACTCCAAATCCATGTCTATGGCAGGAGGAAAACAACCACATAATATGTACAGTCATTCTGGACAGAGCGCAGCTTGGGAGTGGAAGGTGTGCAGGCATGTCAAACTCGTGTACAAAAACCAGCTTGACTGAGATGAGGTTTCAGGCAGTGTCGTTCCTTTCCAGCAAGAGGTTGTGGTCAGTTGTCGTTTAATGTTTGATCACGGCAGCAAACTGTGAAAAAAAAATGAAAATGTAAGGAAAGCAAACTATGTACTAAATATGGAGGTCATCATCGATTATTTTAGAAACCAGATTATCTACAGATTATTGTCACAAATAACTGAATAATGAGAGTTAAAAACAAAAAAGTTAAACACTAAAAGTAGATTTAGCAAATAAAAATCCTTAGTGTGTCAAAGGTTCCAGAATATTTCTTTGGAACATCCTAAACTGAGAAAACTTTAAAACAATGTAAAAAATACATTTTTTGTCAAAACACATAATGTGTCAAAAAAAAGCATAAAGGAGATTTAAAAATAAGTATTATCATCTTGCAAATTGCTGACTAATTATTTTCTAATTCAAAGAGGAGGTCAATTTTAATCAGTTTTTAAATAGAGTATTTTGATCACCATAATATTAACAAGAATGAATAATATTAAAGTGGAGATAATTCCTTACCATCAACTCCGAAAAACAGTGAATGAGTGCTTAAGCCTTCACAAGAGCAGCAAACTCTGAAAAAAAATCACCAAGTAAAGCAATTCAATCATAATAATAATAATAATAATAATAATAATAAAAGTCTAGTCAAGTCACAATATTCTATCCTATCCAATTCTGTTATTAATATTAGCATATCATCAGCCATTTCATTAATAATTAAGTAAGAACGATGTAAATAACTGTTGCTTTTTGATATTAAAAGTAAAGTTGTCCTTGGTTGCTCTCAGCTTACACGTTCATTGTGTATGGACACTACAGTGAAAAAAAAGCCTATTACCCAAACAGCTACTAAACTCCTAGAAGCATGTATAAGCAAAATTAAAAGCATATCTAACAGTGATGCACAATATACTGACTTTTACTTCTTACTGCTATATTGACCTTCACAATACAGTTATCAAAAACTGTTGCAGTATGTAAATGCAAATGACCAATTGTGCTATTAATATCCTGACCAATAACAAACCTTTGAAAAGTTTATCTAAATAATGAAGACCAGTCTTTAGCCATGTCATGTTTATATTCACAAATGCAAGGCACACTGCAATTATGATATGTAGCATCAGAATTACAATATGATACGCAATGTAACAATACCGTGGAGCCCTCATATCTACAGCCTGCCAGTCCTGAAGGATCAACTCCATTCTTAATATATCGTAGTCCATCACTGGTGACTTCTATGTCAAGCTTATAAGATTTCATCAACCATAAATCTACCCGAATTGCTAAAGAAATTGAATACCATCAACTCCAATTTTGCCGTCGCCATCACTGTCACCAGCTGCAAGGAAGGCCTTGGTCTCAGCATCAGTCAGAGCCCTGGCACCAGCGGAGAAGTTCTGCAAGAACAGCCTGGGGAAGTTTGAGAGAGGAAGAATGAATATTACTGTGGTATTTGTTTTTCAGGTTTTTCAAAAAGACAGATTTCAAAGAAGTAAAGCAGAGCACTGACTGCAAACGTCATCCTTACTTAAGCTCATCCTCCTCAATGAAGCCACTCTTGTCCTGGTCAATGATGGCAAAAGCCTTCTTGACATCATCAGCGGACTTGGAGGCAAGGCCAACCTTGGCGAAGAAGTCCTTGTGCTTGAAGGAGTCAGCAGCTGGAAAACAAATACCATTATTATTATTACAATAAATCTAACGATAATCCAGATGTAATACTACATGCCACCTGAACTTTGAAGCGAGCAAACATGAAATGAGAAATGCTCTTGACAAAACAGTACAGTAAGGGCTGGTTCCCCAGACGCAGACTAACCCTGATCCTACTCTAAAAAGGCTTTTAATGGGTAATCATTACTTACTAGCCTTAACTTATGTCCAGGAAACCAATTCTCACTGAAATTCAAAAAATCAGTCTATGTTAAACTAAAGGGTTCTCCATGGCTAAACCATGGTTGCTAAGCCAACAATCAAGTAATGTAACTATTCTTGTGGTTATATGTTTGAAGGACAGCTGAGAGTACCTTGGCAAGCCTGCAGGGCTGCAGTGATGTCAGCATCGTTCAGAATACCAGCAAATGCCATTTTTGCTTGAGAAGAAGACAGAAACAATCGAGGAGAGATTAGCTTCATTAAGGTAACCATCTCACAGTCTGCTAAGTGGAACCCCCTAACTCCTCAAGCAATACACGTATGATTATATCACATAATATTCTCACACAGTGCATTCAGTCTTCTGTATTACCATGTTGTGTTTCTCTAAAGATAAGGTCTACTTATTGAACAAGACTGGATTTCGCTCAGAGTAAATCAGCACTTCAGTCTCAGTTAACAGATTCAACAGCAACGTCCCAGTATTTGGCAAAATGACGTCACATCCAAGCCTGCGGTTTTACTCCCATTGGCTGGTGGCCGTGACCTCAAAGGTTAACTCCGTCCAAATGTCCAAAGTCAAAAAAACAAAACAAAAACAAAACAAAACAAAAAAAAACCCTTGAATCTGGTGGTTTTCCCGTCCCGTGAACTTTAACGGTGGCTCAGTCGCAGAGACACTCACCTCTGTGTGTGTTTTAGTGGCCGTGGAGGGGAATTCGGAGCGATGAATCTGGCAACCGCAGTGACCTTCGGCTCCGTTGCTGTCCAGCTTATATAGTCCAGCTCTCCCTACTCAACCCAAATGTGAGGCATAATGTAACGGACACCGCATGCAAAGCGGTTGGTCGAAAAACGAATCCAGCAGTCAGGCTGTTCTATTTATAAGCATATAAATGATGGCTTTAAATGTACGTATATGTAAAAGTCCTTAAGATCCCCCTCCCGCGCTAATAATACACGCTACGCTGCTGATGGGAAGGCACGGCCAGTGAACGGCAGCCTGTCTCTCTGTGTGTAAGATGTCCATGGCAAGGCAAGGCAACTTTGCTCAGAAGAACTAGTAGGCGAAACTACAATCACATTGAGTTCATTTAGCTGCGGAACTGTTTAGCCTGTGAGCTGGCAGTAAAACTAACTGATTTCAGTCTTCTTTTAGGATATTAAAACAGGAGCCATCTATGGTCTCTGTTCATAGTTCGTATTTGAGTAGGCTGTGCACATTTTCTAGTGGCAGATGATCCCAGCAAGATCATGTAAGATCCAGAGACAATTTTCATACACTGTTAAATGTTTTTCTTCTTAGATTTAGAATCTCCAGTGTTGTTCAGAAAGATTATAGTTTTTCATTTTCGGAGAAGTATTTTTCAAAACGTCTGCATAGTCAATAAAATGGCTACATTTGCGTTGTAAACATTGCGACCCCTGGTTCCCATCACCACCACTGTCAACAAATCTGAGTCAGTCATTTTCTCTAGACTGAAGCATTTTTACATCAAACCGGAGTGAGTGACTTGTTTACAGCTCAGTTACTGAATTATACATTTTAAAAAAGATTGGAATTCCCCTTTAATTTACACCCAGAGTTTCAGCCCGCTAATTTCTTTAAGGCATTCAGGTTAATCACTTTTTTATTTGAAACAAGTCAGAGTGCATGGGTTTTTCAAGAGTTTTAAAAATATTTAATTCATATATGGAACAGTGATCAGATTACATGACTTAGCCATGCCATTCTAAAATGTACTGCATTTATTACACTGCTATCTGCATTGCTTTAGTAGTATATATAGTATATTTAAAACAAATCTACCTGTATGTACACAATTATACATTTTAGCTAATTGCAGCATCAGGTTTTCTTTCGGGGTTTTTAAAATCAAAAGCTCATTTAAAAAAATGCACATGCAAAAATTATGCCTTGCTGATGACTTTTTATAATGCATGAATGGATCAGATGTATACCTGCAGTGCATTCTTTGAAGAGTTCATGACAGTTATGACAGAACTAGTATATGGCCTAAATAAATGCACCAGAAATTTAACACGTGTGGTATATTGAGATTATTCCCTTTAATTATTCTCACTCTGATAATATATTATGACTATTCATAGTAAATAAGGTGATATTTATGAAGGGTGTGAAAGCTGATAGCTTCTTCATTAAAATGCTCACACACAAACTGAGTGGAACTCTGTTTACACTTGGGCTACCCCACATAACCCTAGTTAAAGGGGATTTCCACCAATTAAAAAAAAATTCTGTATAATTCAGTCTTTAAGACATAAGTCATTCAGAGTGGTTTCATGAAAAATGGTTCGTTGTAGATTAACTTACCAGCTCTGGTTCCTTTGCAGTGGTGGTGGGAACCAGGGGTCACAATGTTTACAGCACAAATATGGCCATTTTATTCACTATCCAAAACCACCAGTGGACCTACATGCGTCTTCAGAGTATGTATGTAATGTTAATGATGTTAAAATATACACACACACACACACACACAGACACACATCATCTAAACCGCTTATCCTACTGGGTTGAGTAAAATAGTGGTAAGAAAAAGTTTGCCTTATTACCTTATTACTATTACCCTACAGCTCCCTGCATGCACCTGTCTGCCATGAATGGATTGTGAAAAGTACATTTTAGGACAAAAATTCTCAAAGCTATCGTAAAACAATGTCTCAGGCATCAAGTAGCACATTGATAACCATTTCATGTACTATTTTCTGTGAAGGAGTTTTAGAGACATTGTTAAACACTTCCCCCAATAGAGTCTGGTTCCTGTCATCATCACTGTGAAACATTCTGACACGAGAAATTTCTCTATAATAGAGCATTTCGCATCTAACTTTGTTTACATCTTAACTGTTTAATTATGCAGAAGTTTAATTTGTTTTGATATGAATGTATATGTGTAAGTGTGTGTTGTGTGTTCACAATGTAAGAACCCACTTTTTAAAAACTTTTTTAGGTTGGAAAGGTTACAATGTTTAGCTTGATAATATAGTGAGTGAATGTAATGATTTCTTCACCTCATAATCATATCATTGAGGAGAACATATCGTTGCTATCAGAACAAAATTTCCAAAATGGTAATTTTACGGGAGAAGGAAAAAAAACATTCTTAACTTGTAATTGAAGTTAATGTAAAAAGATTTTTTTTTAAGCAACGTTTGACCAGTTCTATCGGTCCGTTTGTCATGAAAGTTTGACACAATGCAAAGTATAATTGGAGTTTTCAGATTATTCAATAAAATAAAAAATCATGAAATACGTTATTTTTGTGCCACAGCGACGATCAAAATAAATGAGCTGGCTATTCTTTAAGTTGAACAGCTGGGGAACAGCTGCAGGTGGCAGTATTGTCATTCACTGTATGCTTCTGTCATGCTGAACAATCAAAGACAATAGTGTTGTTTTAGTGTGGTCTTTCTCTGAGGTCAGGTGTTCATTCATTTTTAATTTTTCTCCCTCTCAGACTCCATCCAGCAAGTTTCCCTCATACCAGCTGCTACTTTTTGGGAATGGAAACAGATCAAATGAGAGGCTGCATACTTAAGTAGAGAAACAGAAGAATGGAAGGTTCTGCTCATTCCAAATCCCTATATTTTGAAGCTGCAGATTCAGAAAGAGCCCTTAATGTCTGATTTCAGGTGAAGAGGCTCACCAAGGACCTCATTACCTTTTACCATTTTAATGTCAAGAATTTTTCAAGATGCATGTACTATAAAATTAGTTTTACACCATCAAGCAATTATAATCAGTAATTCATGTGTTTAAAATGGTCCATACCCTACTTTTTTCTCATTTTCTTGTTTTCCCCTGAGGTCCACTTATAACCTCCATGTGGTATTACTTACCAAAATTGGTCATAATTAGTTTTTTACATTTTGCATCTTACCATTTTGTATCCCTTAGAATTAAACAATCTGTTTTTGTTATTGTGCCTTTAAGACTGATCAATGTAAATGACAGCTGTTCTGATTGGCTGCCCTGTATTGTGCAGCAGTACAGGCTGAAACACTGCTTCTAACTTCAGTTTGGCTAAAGTGCTCTAGGCTGAACAAAACCTTGTGCCTTGATTTTTGTTGTTTTTAATTTGTTTTGTTTTTTGTTTGTTTTATTTACAGAATTTGAAAGCGATAGAAATGCTCCAAAATAACTTCTAAAAAAATCTTGTTTAAGTTAAAAAGGTTATTCCTACTCCTAAAAATTTTACCATTTTAGAGATTTTGTTGTGACAGTAATGATATGTAATCACAAAAAGCAGTGAATACAAAAAATTCTTTCAAAACATGGACAGTGTGGAGTGAATGATACATTTTGATACTTTAACAGTGTTTACATATTACACCAAACTCTTTTATTTAAAAAATGGCAAATTGACAAAAACATTAACAGAGCAAGCTCTGCACTGCGCTTGTAAAGGTAAGGTAATATTCAGTAGGCTGGTAAGGCTTGCCTTGTATAGCAGCACCAGACCTTATGTATGTACTACATACGTGCACAGTGTTAGTGATCTGCCTTGTATAATTATAGGAATGTGTAACTGATGCCTGTGCACAGCACTGCGGCTCATGGATGACACACACTGAGCATGGCTGAGGAATCCTGCATGGATACTGGCAGTGAAACGGCAGTACATTCTTGCTCTTCAGCTGCTCCAGGCCAGAGCTAGAAATTCATTATCGGCTATTGCCAACAGGTGGCTGTAGCCATTATCCCAGGGCTTAACATAATTTCAATGGATAGGTGTCTGATTGGTCCGATTATGTCTTTTTTTCTCCAAGGAAAATGTTCCTTTTGTTTCACTTATGTGTGACCAATTGAATTTCACCGAAAGAACATGTTAACAAATGGTTCCATATTCTTGTATAAATCTCTTTCTTGGATGAATTATTATTAAGCTGCCATTGCATGCAAGACTGTGAATGTTAGATATTCAACATGGGACAGTTGTATGGCAAATGCAAATTTATTTGTATTTCAAAGGTGCAAAAGACATTGTAAATTTGCACAAGTTAGGTTCATAATTACACAATTACATAACAGTATGAACTGTTACCTAACAGTATGAACAATAAATACAGTGTTGAAGAGACTGAACATGTATTTGTGTTCCTTGCAGTGAAGAGAGCTGGGTATTCATAAATAAATATAAAAAATTAAATTAACTATTGGAGACAAGTCATATACAAAAGTAAAGACCTATTTCCAAAAAAAAGGGTCCATGAGTGCTTAAGCCTTCACAAGGGAAGCGAACTCTGAAACAAAACAGAAACAAATAATTAATAAATTTGATATGATGTGAGTCTACTGTATGTTTACAATGTAATGTGTGTGATCTTTGCATGCAACTTTGAAAATTTTAAACAAAGCTGACATTTAAACATTTTCATGTCTATCATATCATGCTAAGTAATTCATAATGCTTCAGTTGTATTGAGTAGCACTAAGCCACCTTAAAAATTTGAGTGTACTGGACATTTGGTAACTGATTAGTTATGATACACAGTCATTTTCCTTGGCAGCAGACACTATCAATATTCAGTTATTTAAAAACATAATTGGTTGGCTCTGTTATTCCATTTTGCTCCCAGGTTTGGAGTCACACAGTTTCCATCAATTTTTGTTGCCACAGACTTAAGTGTTCACTCCACATGCAAAGAGAAAGATGTCATCTGATAAAGGGGACTGGATTAATAGCCAAATCGTCCAAATATTCAGTGTAAGTCTTACTCTATGGTAGCACATCACTAGTAGTTCGACTGATTTTCTCAGATATTTTTATTCTAGTAAGAGATTTAAGATTTGAGTATCACTATTTTATGGTTACACAACTGTTCTTGGATTTCCTCAACTAGGGCTGAGTGATTTGGGGAAAATATCTAATTGCGATTTCTCTGACCAATACTGTGATCATAATTTAAATGCAATTATTTTCTATATATTAAGTTCTGGGCCTTGTTTTCAAGAATAGCAGCACTTTTATTTTCTTGGCCGGAGACCTGAATGCTAAATGTAGTGTGCCAGGCTGCCAGTGTATGAGCTCTGTGTTATTAGGTCAGATTTCTGCACTTGTTAATGCTAAATAACTGTGTAATAAAAACTTCAAATTGTAAGTTTAATATAAACCATAAATCATAAATCTATGAGTATTTTCCATGAAATTCAATACCTTCAACTCCAATTTTGCCATCACCGTCACTGTCACCAGCTGCAAGGAAGGCCTTTGTCTCAGCATCAGTCAGAGCCCTGGCACCAGCGGAGAAGTTCTGCAGGAACAGCCTGGGGAAGTTTGATAAGAAAGAAAGAATTGAATATTGCTTAGCTATTTATTTTTTTGAAAATCAAAAAACAAACTAGCTGCAAATCTGTCTGATTCTTACTTAAGTTCATCCTCCTCAATGAAGCCACTCTTGTCCTGGTCAATGACGAAGAAGGCTTTCTTGATGTCATCAGCGGACTTTGCACTCAGTCCAGCCTTGGCAAAGAAGGTCTTGTAGTTGAAAGAGTCAGCAGCTGGAAGTTGGGAGAAACACCATTTGTAAACATTTTTCTCTTCATATTGGCCACTGAAATGATCATAATGAATAACTCACTGGTACAATAAAAATGTCCTAATCAAGGGTAAACTTGATCACAGCTTACTTTTCTGAAGGATTTGAGAAATGTAAAGTTATAGTCATGGACTGCACTGACTTACCAGCACAGTCCTTAATGGCTGCAGCAATGTCCTCCTCCTTGAGAATTCCAGCGAATGCCATTTTTAAGTATCTGCAAGTTAATTTGAACATTAGTTAAATAGAATTTCACACTTAAAAGCATACAATGCGTATTTTCAGATCGATTTCTGTAAATAAATATATGGCCTAATCACTGGCCTATTATTTTTTGGATTGCAATGACTG
>JAILXH010254247.1:0-25620 GCA_023558415.1 Piaractus mesopotamicus
ATATATATATATATATATATATATATATATATATATATATATATATATATATATATGTAACGTCGGCTTGAATGTCGGCTCCTCGCCATTCTTTATTGCGATTAACCATTTCTTTCTGAGCTCATCATCAGATGGAAATGAATGAAAACTCAAAAACGGAAATTATTTTACACAGAACTTCCCAAACCGGAAATGCTGACCCTGGAAACGAGACAAAGGCTCATTAAGGGTATTAATAGAGAGTTTGTTCCCCTTTTGAAGCAGTAACAGCCTCTACTCTTCTGGGAAGGCCCTACACAAGAAGGAATTGCTGTGTCAGCAATGAGTGCAAAACAGCTGAATTGACTAATTAGGAGCGTCAGGATACTTTGGGACATTTACTGTGTGTCTCCTGTGTTAGTGTTTCCTTCAAGATAGGTGGAACTAGCCACTGTATCTTGGAGCAGAGTGCAGTCTCTAGAATTGAGTGTATATAAGCTGACAGACTTGTGCGTATGACCAGCACTGCTGTAGAGAGGAACCAGGCCATAATCTTCAAGAAAACTTCAGAGCTAGCAGTGAACCTCACACTGTGGCAACACATATGTTTGCCAATGCCAGCCAATCATAAATATACTCTTTATTGAGAATTTAAGGGCTAGCAGTGCTAAGTAGTTGTGAGGTCTGCATGGAGAGCAAGTCAAAATCATTGATTTTGTGGTAGATTCAGAAATCATCTCATACTTGGAGTTCATTTGGCTTCAGGCAGCACTAAACAGAAAGAAGTGCTGTGTAAGTTTTGACAACAACACCAAAGAGTTCTGCATGAAGAGAGCATTCATGTATAATATTTTCTAGTTCATTTATTCATTTAGTTATTTTGTTTTTTATCACTGCTTCCAAGAACAGATTTGAGTACATTATATTTTAAACAAAAAAAGTTTTGTCAGCTTTAATTAAAATACTACTACCCTACTATTATTTTTGCATTTGTTTTTTCGCTATTTTATTTAAATTTTATTTATGTATCATACTATTTATTATGTAACATTTATTTGAAGAATTATTTATTTATTATTTGTTTAACTGTGCTGCTGCTCAACTTGTATGTCCTAAGTGTAAATTCATGTTTTTAGTGATACTGTATGTCATGGCTTAATCACAATATTTGGCATTAACACTGCAATGTAAAATCTGTCCGTATTGTGCAGCCTTATACAGCTTCAGTTTCACACTGCCTATTTAGGATCACAAACACGTGCTGCTTGTTGCTGGGCTAATGAGTCCCCAGGCAGCTCCTGTTCTTTACAAAGTCTTACATGTGTTTCTTACCTACCTTGCATTGTAAAACCTTGGCATCCATAGTCCATGTGCATTTATTTTAGAGCTGTCACTATCATAATAGGTCATTCATATATTATTTTTATGATTTATCAGCTAAAAACTAAACAAAGGATTTGTGCATTACCCCCAATAAACATATTTTGCAGATGTACTCTACCGCCTACAAAATTCAAGCCTCCAATGCCTGATACACCATCAGTTCTGTCCCAAATCACCCAGCACATGTAGAGAGCCGACATTAAGCTCAATGCCAGAGGCTAGTAAATCCTGATCGAGCTAAAAACAAATGCAAAAGTGAACAGTTCCAAAAGACTGTATCCCAATCAATCAGAAATAAAGGGACGTCCAAGAGTGCAATGAGAGTGGATAGAGTGAGTAATAAGAAAAAGACAAATTAATAAATAACGTGGTAATCTCATGATGACTCTCTTTTGGAATCTTTCCTTCTCTGTCACACTCTTCTAGACTCTTGCGTTATTCCTCACTGACGCAGCCTCACATAATTCCATGTAAATGCACTTACCCTCTGTTGGTGACCACAGCCTTCCTCAGGTAAACATAATTGGCTGGGAAGATCCCCTGAAAGAACAAAGAAGAGATTTACCTTTCTGCCTTAGTAAATAACAGCATTAACACAGCACTGCCATTAGAGAAACAGGAATGAGACCAAGACTGAGAGAGAGACCTAAGGCCTAGAGAGACCTGTACTGCAGGTATATCACTATGAATATCTCACCCAGTATCTCAAGGGGATAACACTCAGGCCCATTAAGCACTTTCCTGCAAAATGTTCCAATCTTTACTAACTCTCCTGTGGGCATAACTATAAATGTATAGGAGTGATGACATGTCAACTACACTTCTCCATTCAATTCAGGAAGAAAAGAGAAAGTAAGTTTTGGTTGCTGAGACTGTTCTAGTATCATTGTGTCTACGTAAGCCTGACCGAGGAATAGAGAATGAGGTAAGCACAGTTAATAGATCTATTGGCTGCAAGCATAATGACTAAATCAGTTCATTAAGATACTTTAAACAGATGCAGATTTACTTTAAAAAAGTATCAGTGTCCTGATCACGGAACAGCCAACATTTTACGAAGCAAACACGTAGCATGAAATGATTATTCTTCTCAATAAAGTAAACTTTTAGTTTACAGACAACATATGTCAAAAATGTGATGCTCTAACAACCTATTTTTTGCTGACATTACAGGCAACTACTTTTGTCGCCCCTTGGCAAACCTTGACATCTACCATGATTAGGTACATTTAAGTGGCAATGGCTTATGTGACATTAAATTCACCCATTGCTGACGCAGCTTTACTACTGGCACAAAAGCCACTGTAGTCTGTAGCACTCCAGCAGCGCAAAAGGCAACGCCATGTTTCAAACTACTGGCTATTAAAGTTGCATGAGAGACAATTTGGACCACATGATCTAGACAAGAAAGAATTTCCATTTACAGTTTCTACATAACAGCCTTCATCTTTTAAAGGGTTAAGCTAATTGAGGGCACCAAGTATTCTCACACAAACATCCATCAACTTAATGGGAGGATTCCATATGCAGGACTGACAAATAAGTACAGCTTATTCATCAGCTGGGAGAGTTACAGGCAAATTATCCACCCCTACTATAAATTAAGTGTTTTTTGAATGTGGAAAATGATCTTGTTCAGCGTCTATAGCAAATCCTTCTAACATGGAGCAATGTGGACAAAAGGGGCCAACTATGACCACCTATATATATATATACCCATTTGCTTTTCTCCACTCGTCTACATTCATGTATTTTTTCATCCTTCTACCATCCTATAGAAACCTACAGAAATTAATGTTCTGTTTTAAAACTACGGCCATCTAATTCGATAAAAGTCTCAACGGCACATGTATTGATAGTACTACATAGTACTTGTTTAGCTAACCATGTCATCGCACAAAAACCTAATTAATCAATTATTCAATCGAATCGATTACTCTTTTTTTAGCTATTTTTGGAGGTAGTTTTTTACCTATTAAATCTTCTAGAAAGATTCAGGTATTGATCTAAAGCATGTGACTGCAATTCATATTCACTGTATGTTCAAACCTGTTTCCCTTTCTTTCCTCCCTCCATTGTTCCAAAGACACCTACTGATTTCACTTCTCTCTGAAATTTCAAGCTACAACCACCAAATTTTAGAGAAAGATGCAGAGGCTGACCCAAAACATAAGTGCATTTCATACTGAGAGCACTCTTCTATCTAACCCAGCTATCCTTTCTTTCATCTCTCCATCATCTCATAAAAACCCAAAGATACTGCTCCTTGAATTATAACAAAGCTAAATTTGGTAGAAAGGTATAACTATATATCCCTGCATCCCTAAAACATTACTGTATTTCAAAGTAATGTAGTGCTTTTAAATGTGAACTTAAACACGTCAAAGTTTATCCAACACAGTCCAATTAAAATGTTTACATTTTTGGCAAACACTGCACGTAACACTTCATACCACAAAAAAGACACAAAACATCTGGAACTACCTTGAATACTTGAGTCTGATCAATAATTTATATAAATAAATGGACACAAATAAATGCTTTTCACATAGAGGTGGGAGATATGGCAAAAATTAAATATCGTGATGCTTTAAGAACTTTTCAAGATACATGATATGTCACAATACTTATTTTTTCTGATCAGTTGGAACTGAGAAAAATAAATAAGGAAAATTAAAAAAAACCTATCAAAAACTGTTAATACAATGATTTTTATTCAATATTTGGCACACTGTGTTGCACTAAGTCCTGCTAAATGGAACTAATTTTGCTCTCTTTATCATCAAACATGCATCTGCTCAGTGTTCTACAAGTACTGACAATATATGTTCAGAAAAGCATACTGTTTTCACTGCGACATAAATTATTATGATAACGATACATATTCACACTGCCCAGCCCTAATTTCACATGTGTAAAGGGCTGAAGCATAACAATCCATTCATGTCTACTGTCATCATCTGACCTGCTTTCAGATTCCATTTGAGACGCATTACAGCATCTCTTTATGAGAGTGAAATGATGGGAGATGTGAATTTAGCCTAGAGGCAATGCAGATGTGGCGGCCTCTCATTCTGCTCAACCTCTTCAGTCATTAGCTTAGGCACCAGGAGCTATCTCAAGGCTTTATTTTCAACCAAAGTGGCAGGACAGAACGAGAAAAATTATGTTTCACATGTTTAAGACAATAAACATGAATCAGCCAGAACAATGTACATATCAACACTTTGTTCAAAGTGTCCCTTGTCAAATATGCTGTATTTGGCGCATATCGCTGTACATTTTCATTTGTAAAAGTCAGGGTTATAATACCTGCTTGCTTACAATCTGAAAACATCCACAGGTGTTTCTGTTCATCTTCCTACTGTGAGAAGACAATTCAGTGCTACGAATCTGAAAGGATGCCATAATTAAGAAAAGAAAGTAGACCAGAAAGAAAATTTTCATTAGAACACTGACATGACATCTGAAACGCGGAGTAAGGTTTTATGGACTGATTAGGCAAAATCTGTCATTGGGATTATTTGGATTGTCACCCAAACTTAAATTGCTGGGATTTCATGTTTACAGCAATCAGACAACTTTCATGGAATGCTGACTCACTGCTGTTCAAATGTTTAAACTTTGATCACTTTTAAGGCTGTAAAAGTTACGGTTATTGCTAGTGATAACATAAGCATGGTGTCATTCAATATTGATTTTTCCAATCATCTCATGGTTCACTAAAACAAACAGAGAAATTCTGCTGAAAGTGTGGACTCTAAATTTTCTGCTTCTCACAATCCAAATAATCCCAATTACAAATCACTTACAAATTACAAATTACTAATCGGTCCATAAAACCTTGCTCCGTGTTTCAGATGTCACGTCAGTGTTATAATGAAAATTTTCTTTCTGATCTATTTTCTTTTCTCAATTGTGGCGTCCTTTCAGACTCATAGCACTGAATTGTCTTCATACAGCAGGAAGATGGACAGAAACACCTGTGGATGTTTTCAGATTGGAAGCAAGCAGGTATTATTTGGGTGATGGATCATTCTCAGCACTGCAGTGATACTGAGGTGATGGTGGTGTGTTAGTGTGTGTTGCACTGGTACGAGCGGATCAGACACAGCAGTGCTGCTGGAGTTTTTTCAAACACCTCAGTGTCACTGCTGGACTGAAAGTAGTAAAAAAAAAAAAACCAGCATCCTGTGACCACTGATGAAGGACTAGAGGATGACCAACACAAACTGTGCAGCAACAGATGAGTAACTGTTTCTGACTTTACAACCACAAGGTAAACAAACAAATTATGTGTGTTTAATAGAGTGGACAGTGAGTGAACACAGTATTAAAACTCCAGATGCACTACTGTGTCTAATCCACTCATACCAGCACAACACACTAACCACGTCAGTGTCACTGCAGTGCTGAGAATGATCCACCACACAGATAATATCTGCTCTGTGGTGGTCCTGTGGTGGTCCTGACCATTGAAGAACAGGCTAACAAAGTATCCAGAGAAACAGATGGACTACCGTCTGTAATTGTAGAACTACAAAGAGCTCCTATATGGTAAGTGGAGCTGATAAAATGGACAAAAAGTGTAGAAAAAAATAGGTGTACTTAATGAAGTTGCCGGTAGGTGTAAGTGTCCTCCAAATGTAGCACTGAAACTGTTATTATGCAAAGCAGCTTTTCCAACTCACACATGCGAGTCAACCAGTTCAGATGACCTCCAAGTGGGTGTTACTATAAACACCACAATATTTCAACAGTGATGGCATTATGCCCAGACTTGGGGCACTGTCACTGAGACTTTAATTAAATTACCAAATTATGAGGAAATTAGAAAAATCTGCAAACAAGAAAATAGACAGAAAAAGACCTGTCCTCAATGAACTAACACAGTGCTGTGAAAAAGTATTTGCCCCTCACTCGATTTCTTCTATTTTTGCTAATGTGTCACATTCAAATGTTTCAGATCATCCAACAAATTTTAAGGACTACATGAGTAAACATAAAATGCAGCATTTAAATGATATTCCATTTATTGAAGATAAAGATTTATTCAAAACCTATATTACCCATGTGAAAAAGTAATTGCCCCACTAAACCTAACAACTGGTTGTGCCACCCTTGGCAGTAATAACTGCAATCAATTGTTTGCAATGAATATTTTACAACTCTGTCGAGGAACTTTGGCCCACTCTTCTTTGCAGAATAGTTTTAATTCAGCTTCATTGAAGGGTTTCAAGCATTAACTGCCCGTTTAAGGTCTTGCCATAGCACCTCAAAGATACTCAAGTCAGGACTTTGACTGGGCCACTCCAAAACCTTAATTCATTTCTTCTAAACCATTCAGAGGTGGACTTGCTTGTTTCCTTCAGATCATTGCCCTGCTGCATAACCCAAATGCACTTGAGCCTTAGGTCACAAACTGAAAGCCAGACATTCTCCTTCAAGATTTTCTGATAGAGAGCAAAATTCATATTTCATCAATTATGACAAGTCATCCAGGTCCCGCAAAAGCAAAGCAGTCCCAGACCATCAAACTATCACCACCATGTTTGACTGTTGGTATGATGTTCTTATAGTGGAATGCGGTGTTAGCTTTATGCCAGATGCAACAGGACCCATCTATTCCAAAGTCCCACCTTTGACTCATCAGTCCACAGAATATTATCCCTAAAGGTCTTGGTGGTCATGTAGATGTTTTTGGCAAATACAAGACGAGCCTTTGTGTTCTTTGTGGTTAGCAGTGATTTGCGCCTTGCAATATCAAACTCAATGGTGAACTGAATTTGCTAAATTGGTTAATTTAGTAGCTAAGGGGGAGTAATTACTTCTTCATGTAAGTATGGTAGGGCTGAAAAACATTTTTCCTTCAATAAATGAAATCATCATTTAAAAACAGCATTTTGTGTTTACTTAGGCTTTCTCTGTCTGATATTAAACCTAGTTAGATGATCTGAACCATTCAAGTGTGACAAATATGCAAAAATGAAAGAAACTGGGAAGGGGCAAATACTTTCTCACAGCACGGTAGAATCTACCCAACCCAACTTGATGCACGTGAGAGTCAGGTTTGCTGTCCCCACTCAAGATGACTCCATACCTCAAGGCACAACGTGCACCTGAGCGCATGTTAATTATCCTTACCTTATGCTCATAGTCCCAGTGTGCATTACGCACTGGGCAGCATTGATAGCATGTTTTCCCTTGAGCCTCTCCAGCTAACTAAATCAATTGAAGAAGAAGGGCCTACAAATGAAGAGAGCCCGTGGAAAGGGAGGATAAATATTCGTCCTGCAAGCTTGCACATCTGTGTTATGCCACCACAACTCTAAGATACGGCCTTCTCGGTCCGGGCGACCGCAAAGCCCTCGGCTCATCATAAATGTACAGCTCCTCTTGAATCATAGATGGCACTTTCGATGCTCTCATTTGAGGCGACCTAATTTACTTGCTCTCTTAAATCTCGCTCGACACTTCGTTTGGCATTTCCACTTTGAGAGCCACAGTGTTTGGATGCCTTGCAAACCAAATGATTGCACACTGACTAGATTTATTAGGTTGAATCTGAACATAACTGAATCAGTATTTCTGCTGCTTCCGTTCATCCCTTTTTCTGCTGGATGTGAAATGAACATGTAGAAGTTTCTTTCACATTTTCGATGCACCAGCTGTCTGTTTGACCACTTAAAAGTTTTACTACACACTTAAAAGTTTTACTACACACTTCTATAACCTAAACACAATTCAGCCAGTGTGCATTGTAGTCCATGTAGTTACTAAATCATAAGACTAAGCATGTAGTAGGTCTGGGATTTTAACAGGTTAAGGTTACATCAAGTTACCTGTATTAGACATTTAAATCATCTCAACATTATAATATCATACTATAGTCATGAGATATTTATAGCACACAATGTAAAACATTATGTAAAATACAGCTAATTAGCATATGATTAGCATGAGAGTGCAAACTGGCAGAGTGCCAACTTCGTAGGCAACTGCAGAACACAAAGATAGGGCATTACTTTCAAATGTTAAATACAGATGTATTTCAGAACATATAACCCAAACTCTTGCGGACTCGGGTATCAGTTCATGAGTAAAGAGATCTTGACAAAGATGTAGGACAAATTGCTGTACGAAATTTAAAAACAAATTACCAAGTGCGAGATAAGATAATAAACTGCTAAACGAACGCAACAATAAATCAGCTCAAAGTGAAAGCAGAATATGCAAGAAGGGCGCACAAAGTCACTGAGTGCATATTGTAGGAGCAGACTTTTGGTCAGTCTAGGCCATTCAATCCTTGGTCTTCTAGGAAGCTGCGCCTTTTCCGGGTACAATTTTCCCGTAGTAAGATCTAATACCATGCAGCACGAGCAGCTAGTGCTGCTTACTCTGTCCCAGGGAATAAATAAGTGAGTGAGAGGGAGGGGGCAGGCGATGAGGGAGAGCAGAGATAAGATTGTGCACAGAGCTGGTGGTTCTGTCATGGGACCGCAGAGTCATCCGTCTCCCTAAGTCCTGGGTGTCTCCATGGCCGGGTGACGAGAATCAGCCGCAGCAATCCCATTTCCCCATGCTCTGGGGTGCTCTGGGGCTGGAATGCTGGCCAGGGACAGTTGCTTTCTTCAGAGATGCACTAGAACATTTAAGCTGCCCTACTATCACCCAATGGCTCACTAATGCCTTGTAACAACCCATCATTTTTAACAATCACTGGACAGCAGCAGAAAAAAAAGAGAAAAAAAACAATAACGTGAATATTATTCAACATTATTTGGTAACCTAAATTGGTTCTCTAGCACCTCGGTTTCCCAACAGGAGTGATTATCGTCTGCCAATCATCGACAATGGGATACTTGTCAATCTGACATCTGATTGCATAAACACTATAACTCTAAATACATTTGCCTTTTGAAAGCTATCTTCCATGTCTGCATTTGGCCCGGACTAAGGCTGCCAAAACAAAAATAAAAAATCTAATTTGTCTTTATTAGCTATTAAATGTATAATGTATTGCAAATGTCCTATGGCTCTTTAGCAACTCAGTCTGAACAAAGTGATATATCTATTTTTAACAGTAACAACCAGTTATACAGTCTCCTTAAGATAGTAGATTTTTCTAATTTACTTTCTGAGTCTTGTTGACAGCACTATTCTGGACATATCCTAGTATCATTGTAAGAATGTTTCTACAGCAGCTAATCATCCCCAGTTTGGACAACCAGGTAGGCCACGTTAGAGCCTGTGGGTCGAGAGCACTGACACGTTACTAATGGTCCTACTCCCAGCTACCATGAGCTCAAACTGAGAGAGAGAGAGAGAAAGAGAGAGAGAGAGAGAGAGAGAGACAGAGAAACAGCCTCTGCATGTCAGAACCATCGCTGACAGCCTTTTATTCTCTCTATTATGTGGGAAGCACAATAACTACTATTTGTTTGCTTAATGATTTGATAACGCATAAACATAGCTTGTAAAGGCCGTTTTGTTGATGTCCCTGCACTCAATTGTTTTCACTCTCACATAGAGGAGGAGGAATAATGAACCAAAGACAATCACTGTTACATATTCTTCATCCTACTCACCAGTCCCATTTACAAGATGCTAAATTGGTTAAATATAAGTGAATGTGAACGAGAAGTGGACGATAAGACTTGAATTCATCATTTAGTAGCTAAGAAAACTGAAAAATATTAAAGGAAACAGGCATATACTATGCAATATGATGCTTTGATATTGTTATCACAATAAATTCATGTCTAAAGCCATAGTTATGCTGGACAGTACCCTTGATATTATTTGCAAATGGGTGGATCAAAAATTAGGCGAGTATGAGCGGATCTAATGTGATGTGGGTGTAGAGGGAACATATAGTTGGACGTATGCCTAACATTAGCTAGAAAACTAGTTTAATTACTGTGACTGTAAGTGACAAGCGACATTATGTTGACCGAGGACCAGTTCCTCCATTTTTTTTTTAATAAAGATGCCACTGCCCGCACTTTCGTTTTCTATAGCTCACGCTTCAGAAGGTCGCAAAAGTTCACCTAGATTAATTCAGTCAACGGGAAATTAAACATCATGTTCAAATTCCTGCGTCCTTTCTCATTTAAGTACACTGGCTTTTTTGCAAGGCAAATTTTTACTCACTTTCAGTGTGACTATGACTTCTGCCCTATTCTCGCAAAGATGCCTGGAGTCCAAGACAGCTTCACCTGTCTTGCTTAACTGAATGTAGTGCTGTTCAGTATCTGAAATGCTATATTAGAAAACGTGTGCTGCGAATATCGATAGAAGCTCGCAGCTGACATACTTTTTTTTTTTTGCACTTTATATATATTTGTTCCCACCCACCTCTGAAGAAAATGCATGTAGTGCTTTTAGCATGACCAAACAGATTATTCAGTTGAGGTGAAGTTGAAGAGAAGGTTAATGATTGAACACTTACTGGATTTATAGATCAACATAAATAGGTTAAAAGGTTCACAATACTGTACTGCTGTAAAACCACTAAATTAGAAGATAAAGTACACTGCGAGAAGTCGGTAGAAGAGGCACATGTAAGTGTGTAAAAGGTGATGTCACAGTAAGAATGTAAAAGGTGATGTCAGACTGAAAATCTGGGAGCGCTTCCTCAAAGTGCCACAAATACCATTGCATTATCATTTTAATATAGCAGATTAAATTCTTAGTTGAGTTCTGTTGTTCAAAGTTAATCTGTTTTAATAATCTGAAAATTATAATGCTGGTGCTATGAATTAGGGATTCTATTTTTATAAAGCTATAGGATTTTAAAAAAATCTTAGGTCCTGATGCTGTTGATTAAAAAGTGAGCTATCTTTGAGTAACAGCCTGTCAGGCTTTCTCCCTACCTCTCTCACCCCCCTACTTGATCCCTCTCCATGTGTGGTAGCGGGTTGCGTTTCCGCTGCCATAAAGAGTAATGATCTGCTCTAATAGGCAGGAATTCATCTCTGGGGACTTGGGCCGATGAGGCCTAGCTGCAAACACTGGAAACTCTCTCTCAGCAGAAACAAACGCCCTGGATTTTAGAAGTGCTTGAAAAAAAGAGAAAGCACTGGTGCAGTAGGAGGACTCCTGTTCCTATTTAAGTGAAACTTACTTTAGAGCAGGTGATCAATCAAATCAGTGCATTCTTCAGGTTAAAATGGGGTAAGTGGAGTGTATCATTCTTCTTCACTATGCCTGGAGGAGGAAGCTGGATCCTGGAGATCCTGGAGAGTGGCCTGAGATCTTAACGAAAGTTCTTTGGACTTACTTCTTCACCCTTGTATAACTATTATATGAATATTACATGCTCTCAAGATTCATCTTAGTACACATAGCTAAATCGTGTTCATTTCCAAAACAAGGTTGCATTATCAAGCCAGTGTAACCAACAATAAAGTTAAGGTTACTATTAAGCATCTGTGCCATGTTATAAAAATCTACTCTCACTGGATATCTAATTAGCTTTGGATTTCCTTGTATGCAGATCTGAGCTAAACTTTATATACTTCCTGCACTGTGCATTACCAGTTCATACAAGACCAGATTCCTCACTACTTGAAGTAGGAGAGATCTATAAATCCAAACTGATAGTCATGCTAACATTTCAAAACTTCTATTTAATGTGACTGACAAAATCTGTCAATAAGAGCAAAAATAATGTTGTGACGTTTGGCTCAATTAACATAAAAAATGTGCAGTGAAAAAGTTTTGTGCGGAAATAAGAGACCCCCTTCATTTATTGCATTTCCAGTAAAAACAAGGAAATACAAGGAAAAAAAAACACAAACCAGATAAAAACCTCCAAAGGTCAGTCTTAGAAGTTGGTTGCATTTTCTGCTTTTTCTGTCTGTTTGGTTTTTCTTAGTAACAGCTTCTTGACAGCTACACATCCTATCAGACCTAAAGCAGTTGCCTTCACACAGTGGTATGATGGACAGAAATACCTGTGCATTTTCCAAGATGACAGGTTTAAGTGCTGTTTATCTGATGGTGACAGTTTTGGTGGTCTACTAGGTCATGCACAATTGTTGGGAATCTCATTTTCTCTGTATCTTTCTAAAACGTTTTTCGTATTAGTTTTAGAAACCTGCTTTTTCACTTTTTTTTTACTTTGACCTCTTCCTGTCCTAGTGCAAGTGAACTATCTTCTATCCAATCTCTTTAGAAACATCTCCTGTACTTAAGAGCCGTTTTGACTGGAAATTAAATAAATGCAGGGCGGTCTCTGACAGTACTGACTGTACTGTGTTTTTCAGGTTGTTCTGGCTATTATACATGCACGTATATCAACAACAGGGAGGGCCTTTCCCACTTACACTTTTACCAACAAGGCAATAGCTTGTTATTTTGAAAGCTATGGCATGAAGAACATTATGAGCTATCCCATTCAAATTTCAATCAGTGAACTGTCTCCACCTCTGATAATATCTCTGGCAGTACCATCATTTCCCATCACTATCCAATCACTGAAATTTCTAGAGTCTATGACACATGAGTGCTCAACTGTCCACCTAATTTTCACACAGCTACCTACTGTCGCCTGCCAAAATATACTGTTCTCAATTCAGAGCCAGGAATCATTACAATGGTGTCTTATTGTTCTGTGACACTGTACACATCTGGGACAGCAAAATTGGCAAAGAACAGCGACTACAGAGACTCAGAGTTAAGAAACCAACTTGTGGTATCTCAGTGTAGGATCCGAAATGAGGTTCCTATCAGGATGATGCAGGTGGCAGCTGAAGACACTTATCTGACTGGTCAAAACTCTAAGAAACACAAGTCCAATCTTTAAGAGTGAAAAGATGAGACCAGACATAGTTTAAAAACTACACTCATTATTGTGTATTCTTTACTGGTATGGTAAAAAAAAGAGAAAAACGAGACATAATTGCAACATGTGCAAGTCTAAAGTGCATAATTTAGAAAAATGATTATGCCTTAGACTAAATGGCTGGGGAAAGTACTCATCATATTTCCAGTGTGCTATGTGCTTTTGCCAGTCATTTCAGTCAATAGCCTAAGTCTCTGTGAACAATTCAGACACATTGTTCAGACTGCCAACAGTTTGCATTGCCCACTTGTCAATCAAGAACAATCTTATTGTTTCCCTTATTGTATAGAATCCATGCTAATCTTAGAGCTGCTTTTGGCTGCTATGCCAGCCTAACAAGTCATTTCTTGTCATTTTGCCTGGTGAAGAGTAGGATGGTGACATTTCACATAAAAATAAACTAAAAAAACAGATTAGCTGTAGTGCTCTGAGCTTTTTAATGCACAGGTGAAGAATCCATAAAAAAAACAATTTGTAGTTAGGTTTTTAAACCATTACTGTAAATAAGCTCCAGGGAAAGATGCTGACGCTGTGACTGTTTTCTTGTTGATGGTGGCCTAACTAGGATCAGGTTTTGCCTTCATACCCTGTGGAATGACAGTATGAATATCCTCTACAAATCTTAAACATGCCACAGGAGTACTCACGAGTACTGTACTTCAACCAGCTACTTCCTAGAGTTGTGCTACTAGGGCTGCAACAACTAATCAACACCTATAATAAAATTAATAATCAAATACAGTCTGCAACAAATTTCTTATCAATTGGACACAAAGATGAAATAATCTGAAGTACAGAAGGATGTTACACTGAAGTCTTCTAGAAACGTGTACAGCTTGTACAAGTACAACATTGATGCATACATCTCCCAGAAGAGTCTCCCTTTTAAGAATTTATCTTGGAAAATCAATGGCTTAGTTGCTGATGACCGTAAGCAAGAATGACAGTAGGAAATCCTGGCCTCTAAGACTTTGTGATAATAAATATTTTATTACGATTTTTAAGTTATTACATTTTGAAAACTACTTAGTCTGAAAGAATAAGCTGAAACCTTATTAACCCCACAAAGCTTTTGTTTACTTCTGTTCTGTTACTTCTGCTTGGCTAGTAAGGCTATATCAATATTAAAGGGAATATTGGTTTGATGCTGTGGTAGAGCGGTAAAGACAGATGCACTTGCCCAAAATTACTTGGAATCAAATCTTTGTACACTAACTGGCATTCTAACAATGTCTTTTTCTTCTCCGATAAAGTCGCCATACACAGCAGTAATATGTAAAAATGTGTATAATATTTCCAAACACATTCTTAGAAATTAAAGTTCTTAAATCGTTCGTAATTTGGATCCTATTGTTCTAGCCCACATCTCTCTCTCATTCTCTGTCCTACAGTGTCTAGGCTGCCACAAGCCACTAGCAGATGGTCAGGGATAACTGGGGAAGAAAGCTAAAATAAAGCATGTTGGTGATGGTACAGCTACACCCAGCTACGTCCATGTATATAATCCTTAAAGGAAATAATACTGAAGTAATGTTACTTCAAAACATATTTAAGTAACTTTTCAATTAATTACTGTAAAAAGTCAGAGACCAGCCTTTGTTTATTCACTTTCCAGTCAAAATGCTCATTAAGTAAAAGTTATTCATTTTCAGGAAATTACATAGAAAATAATTCACTTTGCTTGAGGGGAAAATTGAATGAAAATAAGTGAAAAGGCAGGAGTTCCAAAACTGGAGAGAAATTATGGCGCTCTTTCTTTTCAGAGAGAGGAGAAAATCAAACTGCTTCAAATCTGAGAAAATCCACAGGTGTTTCTGTCCATCCCTCCACTGTAAGAAGACAACTCACTGCTATGGGTCTGAAAGGATGTGTGGCTGTTAAGAAGCCATTACTGAGAAAAGCAAATAGACAAAACACAATGCAGAACATCTGCAAATCAAACAAGAAACTGCTGGTGTTATCAAAACAAGGGACTGACCACCCCAGAGTCCAGACCTCCACATTACTGAATTCACCGAATGCAACCGACTTCTAAAACAAAAAGAAAGGAAAAGAATGGAAACTGTAATTAAGGCAAAGACTGGACACTAAACACTGAAACACGATGTTCAGACTCATTTTCAATTAAATATATTGCTGCTGTCGGAAGAAAACCTTGTATCTCCATTTCTGACGTTTTTCAGTTTTTGACATAATTTGAAAATACCTGTTACCCTTAACATTGTATGCAAATTTCATGAAGAATGAACCAAAAAAAATGGCCCAAAATGCCTTAGACAAAATATCTGGTTCCACTGACTTACATTAAATGTAAAGTAAGTTTTTTCCTTCTCCTGTAAAGTTATTATTTTGGCAATACAAGGTTTTCTTCTGACAACATTAATATATTTTCTACTTTTTTCTGATGCTGAAAACAAATGAGTTGTACTTAATGAACATTCTGACTGAAAATAAAACAAACTCTCTGAATTTTGCGTAGTACTGCATATTGCAGATAACAGCTGATTTGGTAATCTACGTACTGTATGTGCCTTGCTGTGGTTTTATCATACAAATCATGCAACCTCTATAGTCTTTCCTTAAATATTCTATGAAGCACGACATAAGATCATCATGCTGAAAAATGTGGCTTCGTCCTGATCCGTATTCCCCTGCACTCATCTGATGCTGCTGCTTGCAGCTAGCCCTCATGTAATCAATCACGGTGATGGTGCAGGAGAAATGTAGCAACTTGCAATGCCATTAGAATAACTCACCCTGAGGCCCCCTCCAACTGCCCACACTCTAATCACCTGTGCTAAGAATATTGATCTATTTGTATTAGTCATCCATGATTAGAAAGGTGATCTGTATGTGCATTAAAGGGTTTAATATGAAAATGTTACGATAACTAGATGATTCAGGTGTTTTTTTAAATTTACTTTCTAACCCATTTTCACCCTAAAAAACAAAATGGTGATACTTCCGGGAAGCTGAAACCCTTTCTTAAACTTTTAAGACCTAATGCTGAAAGTAAACCAACTGCACATACTTTTATATTATGGACTGGAACTTGTGACCATCCTCTTTTATAGCACAAATTCCAGTTACCAAAACCAAATATTTAATATAAAAGATAAAAACAGTGTGGAAAACACCCAGTGCCATTCCTGGATTTGCTGGACTGCTGAAAAATCTGCTATATTGTTTACATATAACATATATACATTATACATTATTGTGCTATATATATTTAGACAACAGTTAGTTCCGGCCACGCAAGCTGATTGGTTGAGAAGCGTTCTAACCGTGCTGTTATTTCAGCATAACTTCACAGGTTTTTATAAACACTGTATCACTCCGCTGAGAAGCCACTGCTTAGCAACGACTTTGGCAGCTGTAGGAGGTTCAAGCCATCTGAACATTTTTACTTCTTACTTTGCGCACAAACAGAAAATGGATACTTTTAAGTTCACATTTGACCCACAGCCGATTTGGTCAGACTCTGAAGATGAGACGACACTACATTCCCAAACTGTCAGTTGGTCTGTATAAGGAGCTGGAGAACGAACTGCCAGCTTTGCAGCGAGTGAGCGGAGCTCGTTAGTCTGACGTAGCAACAAGCTGATTGTTATAAAACTATAATTTAGCGAAAGGAACTGCGAACATTAAAACATATTAAATGCCGCGTTCACGGCCCAATTTATTTATTTCTTACTTCATTTATTTAACTGTTGTATAAAAGCAATAGAACACTTGAGGTCATGTGTTATCGCCATAACATCACTTGATGTTATTTCACGATAACACTTCCCTCACGTGTTCTATTCTATATGTATATGGCTCATTCTACAGAAAGGTGCACTTTTGTGGCCCTAGCATTTACAGATACACTACACTTAAAAACATGTTAGGGTTACAATTTATTTATATTTTTAAATAAAACTGTAAGTTATTTTAACAATTTCACCTTCTTGAGCCATCAATTTAGCAATATTGGTTTTTAAATCAATTATCTAGAATTCCAAGCACCACAGAAGTGCTTGTCCCCACAGTCATGTTTAAAGGGTGAGACCATATTTTGAGGTAAAAAATGTTTTTCTGCAATTTTAACTGCAATAATCTATACATGACTATGAAATATATGATTTAAATGACATAAAGTAAACAAATGCCAAATAAATATTATAAAATATATAATGAAAGTTGCGGTCCCCAGGAGTCGTGTCACTGGTGTTACTGCATAACAAAAAATCTCTTATTTTGAAATAAAAATCACACTGATGACATCACTTGACTTCCTTTTACATATTTTCTGAGGAGCTATGAAAAAAGCACATGGTAAGTCCACTGTGTCTTTTTAGTTATCAGAAATTTTCTCATTTAGCTCATGATTTCATATGAAGCTTTTAGTTGACGTCACTGGTATGACCTACTTTATGCTCAGGTAATTGTGAAAGAACAGAATACAAATTGTTTAAATTATATATTTTAGTGGATATTTCATGATTGACCGTGATTGTGGTTTGATGCTCTGTAGCAGCCATTTTGTAAAATGTATTTTTCATTAAAAATGTCACTGGTGTTAGTCACTGGTATTACCGTTCTTATGCGTAACACCAATGAGGATTGGTAACACCAGTGACACCTATGGACAGATAGAAAAGTGGACGTTCCTATAGAATGACCCATATATATGAATAAAATTCTGTTAAATAACAAAAACAAACGTGTCTTACATGTTACATTTGTAACAAGTAAATGCATGTGTAGTTTCTGTCACACTCTTTAGGGACAGGGACAGGACACACCACACAGTGGGTCAGTCATTGATGTCCAGGCAGTGCATGTCCCTCTGCTTGCAGGTAAATGGCGAGTGATCCACCTCATTCACACTGTGTCTCTGGCCCTTAGCTCACTCTGTGTGGGGCCTGGCATGCTAATCACAGGCCAGGTGCCAGCACTGTGTCACCTCTAGAGCAGATTAGTATGGGTTGGCACGGATATCAGCTACTCGGCACATAGTGGGGGATGGCGGGCACCTCCAGCATGGCGCTTTGAAGTCCTGCCACATGGCACTGACCACACGCGTGCGGAGATCGCCGCAACATGTCCCAGAGCACCCACCTGGAGGAATGTGTAAAGTGGCATGCAGAGTCGCACATCTGTGTCCAGCTGGGAATAGAGCTGGCTGCCTACTACACAAAACTGTGCTCTTAGGTAAAATTCTCCTGCAAGGTCGTCACGAATCTGGACTTGATTTTTTTAAGTGGTAACAATGATGCTAGCAGGCTAATTTAGCAGCACGAAAGAACACTTACCAATACACAGAAGTGTACATTTGAAAGAATGTTTTTATATTCAAAAACAGCCAAAGGAAATCTTTTTGCCACTGTGGGTTAAGACGGTATGCACCTGATGCAGTTTGGTTAACAAACGCCACCTCTTCAGATGAGCTAATATAGAGCTTACCCTAGAAGGAAACATTACAGCTAACACTAGAGCTAACCACAGAACTAACCATATAAGGTATCACTACAGCTAAGACTATAGCTAACACTAGAAGGTAACACTAAGGTTAAACTAGAAGGAAAAATTACAGCTAACACTAGAGCTTACAAATCTCTGCCAGCACGCTTAGGTTAAAGAATGTGTGCTTCACTTTAGCCAAATTAACATAAAATTCATGAGTTAGACACTGCACTGTCCCTTGTTGCAACACTAATAGGTGGATAGTCTTGCAGGGCCAGACATAATCTCATACTGAGTAAAAGTTGTTGGCTAATGGAATTACTTTTCCCTTGCAAAAGTTTCTCATGGTTCTCCTCAGATGTTCTCTTTATTTGACCATGGCTGGCCTTGTAAGACTAGTAGGGTAGGTAATGTTTTTTTCTGCTGATTTAGCAAACTCAGTAGCAGCAATGCAGTGTCACATGCATGCGAGTGTATGAACACTCAGTAGGCCTGTTTTTCCAAATGAGAGCAAAACTGTCAGACTGTACTGTCACAAATGTGTATAATCCAAATGACTGCTGTGTTTAGTAAAAAAAATGATTAGCTGTGTAGCTGAGTGCAGTATATATTATGTGTATAAGCAGAAGGTTGCCCACAGACTCATCCATAATACAGTACAACGCAAATATGAACCCTTTTCATTTGTCTGCTTGTGACATTTCCTGATAAGACCAGTTGGACAGCTATTATAAAGTAAAGCCCCCAGCTACAAAGCAGTGTTATAAAAAATGTCCCTACTTCAGCTCCCTGAATGTAATTTTTTTTGGTAGTTTTTTAGGAATTTTTGCCTCAAGGTCTCGTGAGGCAAAGCAGTATGCTACTCTGAGCGATTTGGAAGAAGGCTCTTTATACATTATCGGAGTATTAGCTTTTAAAGGTCAATGGAAACTGAAAGCTGGCCCAGCAATCCTCTGTAGGGTGAACTCTGCTCACATAAAGGAAAACTGTTTGAAAATATCAACCCTTGGATACTAGTTCCTTCCGTATTGCTCTGATTTGGTTAGACACGGCATCTATTCCACCATATTTACAAAGGAAGTTGTAAAATCTGTAAGTTTTAACAATATATATACCTCATGAAGCTAATTGAGAGAATGCTAATAATGTGCAAAGCTCAAAAAGCAAAAGGTGGCTGTTTTGAAGAATCTAAAGCATAAAACGTATTCTGGTTTGATTAACACTTTGTTGCTTACTACATAATTCCATATGTGTTCCTTCATAGTTGTGATGTCTTCAATATTATTCTACAATGTAGAAAACAATAAAAATAAAGAAAAAACATTGATGAGAAGGTCTGTCCAAACTTTTGACTTGTACTGTGTATATATATTGGTGGATTCTGACACACAGCCGATTGATTTTTCCATCTTTAGTTCATTCCTAACAATGGGCCCTATTCACCAATCGTTCTTACGAAGAAATTTCTTCTTAAAACCCACTTAAGCAGTTTTTATGACATTCACCAATGTTTTTCATTTAGGATTTGTTCTTAGGTAAGAACACAATCTACACACACTCAAAAGCACAAAGGTGCAAACAATTGTGCAGTTTAAGAACACATCATAAATCTGACCTTTGTCAAGAACAAATTTAAGAAAAAAATTTAGGAAGATATTTGTGAATGAGGCCCGACATTCTGAACGATATTAGACATTCATGCTAATATTTTTGTATGAAAAAATGACCTCACTGTGAGTTTTCTTGACCAAACAATGAAACATTTTAATAATCTGTTCTGTAAAATTCTTAGTAATCAATAATAAACTAGCAAAGATTCATTGTGACATCTAATGTTTTAAAAATTACCTTATTCACAAATAAAAATATAAAAAATAGGATTATGCAGGCTATTTACATAGTAACAAATGCTTTTTAACGGATATAACGTAGTATAAAAACAGTACCAGTAGACTGTAGATGTTGGAGCTGGAGATTCCTTCAGCCTAGCAAAAAGTCAGCAGACAAACCCAAAAACATGGTGCTTACAGGTAACACTCATCTATGCAGTGGTGCGGCAGATGCCAAAAGCTGTAGCAAACATGATTTGAGTTGCTTGAAACCTGATTTCCACACTCCCCAACCCCTGCTTTCTAGGAAAAGCTCAGTGGTGCATGCTGCATCCTCACCTCACCTTGACTTAAGCTCTGCCCGTGTCCAATAAGGTCAGCAAAAGCGTAAAAAAATCACTACTACATTGCTTTCCTCTGTGAAGTAGCTCAGTGTTCACAATGTTAGCGTAGCAGTGGCGCAACACTTCAGGGAGATGAAATGCCAAAGCTCTCAGCTCTGCTATATGAGGTGAAAGTAGGTGTGATTCAAAGAGCACCTTTAGCTACCGATAAAAGGGTGTAAAATGCTATTTGTCGTGACAACAATTCTATAAAATACAGTGGGGCTGTGAGCTTTGCACACTACAGAGCCTCACACAATATATTCAGAACGCTGGAGAGAAATGGCAAAATCTATGCAACTAAGGTTTACAGTACATTAGCGATAAGTTGTTATTGTGCAATGCAATGTTTGTGTTCTACTTTCTAAGTTTCAATGAATAACAAAACTGACCATCATACCTGAAAAGCTGTAACAGTAAATTGCTTGTAAATCAAACTATTCTAAAAAAATATTTCACCCCAAAAAGTTAATGAATGTCTGAATAAATGTATGAACGAACATATGAATGAATTAAAGAATAAATTAATAAATGAATGAATGAATGAATGAATGTTACTCCACGTAACAGAGCCAGTATAGTGCTAGCTGTCACACAGTTGTATTCAATATGAATGTAACAATACTCTAAATAAAATTCACTGCACAATTTGATATTAATATTTTTCAGCAAAAATGTAAAAAAAAAAAGGACAATTTACTAATGAGACTAAAGTTGGAAGGTGGGACACACAAGCTGGAAGTATGACATGAATGTGACGGATGACACTGTTCTGGTGTGAGTTGACTGTGGATTTTTGGTGTCCATACAATTTGACTACATTAAATGGCATAAATAACAGAAAGCAGTTAATATTATTTCCATGATGCCCACTGTCATTTTTGCACCACAATATACTTACGTACCAACAGCACCCAGTAACTGTTGGTCACATTGTCGGCTACCAGCTTTAGGTGGTTTTTTCATTTACAATCATTTTCCAGTGTGAATAAAGCAGAAATACGCAAAATTACACATAAGCATCAACAGCTAAATATATATATTTTTCAATGTTTACCATGTCCATTCTTTGCCTTTATTACAGCTTCTATTCTTTACAGGAGACTTGCTTTCAGTTTTCCAAAGAAATCTGCAGGGAAGAAATGTTCTTTTTTGTCTATTTTCTTTTCTCAGTAGCGTTTTCTTGGCAGCTACACACCCTTTCAGACACGCAGCACTGAGCTGTCTTCTCAATCGGAAAAACAGACAGAAACACCCGTGAACTGTTTCAAATCTAAAGCAAGACTATTTATTTGATGGTGACAGTTGTTAGGATTCACATTATCTCTGTGTCTTTAAAACTTTTTCAACATGTTTTGGAA
Organism: Piaractus mesopotamicus; assembly: GCA_023558415.1. Taxonomy (NCBI): domain Eukaryota; kingdom Metazoa; phylum Chordata; class Actinopteri; order Characiformes; family Serrasalmidae; genus Piaractus; species Piaractus mesopotamicus. Next base: position 22,235 of record JAILXH010254247.1, read on the forward strand.
ACATCTTATCTAACATCATCATCATATCTAATACCTTATCTAATACGTAATAAACATAAATCTCCTGAAAAATAACTAGTACAAAATACCAAGCTGTTTTGTGGCTATTTTGACTGGAAATAAATAGAGGGTGGTCTCAGATTTTTGCACAGTAATGTATATTCTCCTCAGCCACCTCTTAACTATATACTATGAACAACATCGTTTTCAGCGATGAGTATGTAAGGTTAAACAGCATCACAAAACAAATCCAAAACCACTTTCACGCTTTGCCGCAATCTTTTCAAAGGCAGACGCATTATCATCCTAACAGTGACACACAACACAACAGCTCACAATGGAGTCATCTGAACAGAGGCCAGGCTGTTCTAAAGCTCCTTACATGCCATTTCTCTTTCAAAGATGAAAGAAAGCTTATTATTGTGGCGACTTGAAACATGCCTGTATACAATGGGTTATATTGTAGTGCACAGTACACTACAGTATATTACAGACATTTAAGGCTATTTTGTGACACTTTGGCATCCACCTGGAATCCATAACTGAAAACATTATGCAAAAGTACATTTTCACAGCAAAATGTGTTAAATGGTTTTAGATAATATGCACCAATTTAAAAAACGTATTGTGCAAATGAGAAACAAGCATCAATTTGTGTGCCAGCTGCTTTCAACAGCCTTCTGGTAAACAAGACACCTATTACAGGGAAAGCATATTTAACGCTTTTCTTTTTAATCTGGGACCATGAATAAATGTGTCAGACCGAGTGAGACTATTTGAGGTTGTCAGTCTCAGAGGAGTGAAGGTGTGATGATATTTTGAATGTGCTTGGGATGGGCAAAAAGCAGTATTACAATGGCAAACACCGGGATGAATACTAGTTTGTGAATTCTGCCATGGTATAATACACAAAACCTCATTATTTTGGCTTCAAATGTATGGACATTTCTTGTTTCCTAGCACATTTCAGATGTCTCTTAATGCAAAACACCCATCTTACCTCAGTTTTGTTAAGACTACATTGTTTAAAAATGGTACAAATTTAAACAAATAATTTAAATAGCGAAATAAAATTATGTTCTATTGATAAACTTGCGACAAACCTAGGATACACAGAAAATCAACTCTCTGTGCTTCACTTGCTGTTAAAATTATGATATATTTACATTACACAAACACATTTTATAATTCATTTTATGCCAGTCTAGAAATACATAGTTTTGAGGATTTGAATGTAATGATCTTTATAGGCCCTCTGGAGTCACAAAAGGAATTTAATTCATTCTCAGATTAGGAGGTGGAACATTATTGTGTTTACCTTGACAGTGGGTTTTTTGGTGGAGAACCCTCGGAACCATCCTGAAACAGAAAGATAAAATGCGTTTAGTTAACCAACAGCATTCAACACTTTAAGACACTTTAACCTTAAAATAACTGCAGGAAATCAATGTTATGTTATGTTATGTTTTGTTATGTTATAATAATAATAATAATAATAATAATAGTAATAACTTTTACCATGTTTTCAACCTAAGTAAGAATAGAACTAGGAACTAAAGTAAGAAACAGATCTGAAAAATATTTTAAAATTGCCTCTTTATCTCTCTCTCTCTCTCTCTCTCTCCTATCGTCTCACATGGAAATTCAGCCCACAAAGTCTAGAAGTACTGATTTTATTAAACTCGCAGGGTCATACAGGAGGGCACAGAAGATCTTTAAATTAATCCTAGTATTTCCATTTCCTGGAATATTCCAAATCTTTTTAATTCTATAAAGAACTAAGAATAAAAATAAATAGATATTCTATAAAAAACTAAGAATAAAAAGAAATAAAGGCGCTTTCAAACTACATCTAACTTCAAACCACTAAAAACAATTACCTGTTAAATACAGGCATCATTTCAAGCTACAAGAGGATCTTGCAATTTGCCAATCTAAAGTCCTCAGCTTTAAATACAACTCTGTTACACCTCATTTTAGACTGCTGACAGATGATAAGCTTTTTTCCACTTTGCTCACCATAACGCAACACTGCAACATCATCAAGATGCACTGTAGATTAGCATGAGCCTTGAAAAACATTTTTATTCGATTTGGTGTATCTCAATTTAAAACAAAAAAGTGTCCTTGTATGTCCTTTGGAGTAGACATGATGTGAGAAAAAGAGAGTGGGTGCATGAAACATTACTGTCTCAATAACCAAATCAAGTTCAACCTCAGCAGAAAGCTAAAGAGTAGAAATTTGAGGAGTACTTTTTGTAAAGGTTTGTTTACTAATTTGGAGCACTGATAAGATGTGGGATGTAATTTCTCCTCCATGCCTGTACAAAGTGAGTTTCTTGCCACATATGTCAGCAAACAGGGTCAAGGTTGAATGTGAGTGAAATCTGAGTGCAGCAACACCGCTCTTAAGCCAAGTGGTGCGTGATGCCCAAGGTAGTTTTGCCTAGGTTAAGCAGTACTGCACACAACATCTGTAGGTTTCATTTGAACTCAAGTAATAGGGCTAGATTTGCTTTCCAAATCTTTCTCAATATTAGGCATACCAGAACAAGATATACCAGAGAGAAGGAATGGAAGAGTGAAGAGTCTGATGGATGTGGATGACGAACTGACAGAGGAATGGACACGGACAAAACTGACAGAGAGATGGACCAAAACAGAAAGAAATAGCCTTTGGCCATGTGGAACACATGAAGGCAATCATGGACATCTCTCTCCATATTTTGAACTGTATGTCATGTTTCACTGCAAGATCTGGCCTGCAAGCCAATGGCCAATGCATACTGCCATATCGACGCAGCTGTTTTCTGTGCAGGTAATACAGATAAATAGGATCAAAATGTGGAATAAGTCTGACTTTGAGGGTCTTTCATAAACATGATAAATGTCAGTGCACAAGACTGTATATCCAGAGATCCTATAAGCCGACCACACGGCAGACCTTGTTCAGTATGAGCAGGGAAAAGATGCCTGAGCCTTCCATATGACTCGTATTCAAGACACTTAAGCAGCAGCTCATATAGTGAGAGCCACCAGATGGCTGCTTAGATCGTACAGATGACATCTAGAGCCAGCAACACAAGAGGTATCTGAGCCAACAAATATACAATACTTCTAAGATCTACTGTAAAGAAAGCAGATTTTTTCTGTGAAATCTATTTGAGCAGTGTTGAACACAGCAAGATTTTCAGGACAACAATGGCCTAAAGCCCCAATTTACAACATAACAGCTCATTATTAGTGCTTTAAATCATTATGCCTTTTGGGGTCAAACTAACTTACGCCTTTTGGAGTTAAAAAATTTCCTTTTTTTTTCACAGAATAAACACAAGGAGAGAATAACTTTTTGTTCCTGAAGTCTACTTGAAATATCTATATGGCTT
>JAILXH010254253.1:0-13030 GCA_023558415.1 Piaractus mesopotamicus
GAGTACTCCTATCAGCACAGCTTGAGCATCCTGGTGTGGCATTTTAAAGCCAGCGAGGCCTTGAGGAAGACCATGACCACGACTGAGCACCATCACCTGTTCTCCAACATCTCCGTCATCCAGCAAGTCAGCAAACGGTACATCACTGAAACACAACACACCGCCAGTTTCTAAATTTCACAAACATGTTAAAGTAGGCCGAGGTACTGCTGTCTGTTTTATTAGAGGGGGGGATATTATAGTGCTTATAACCTCTACATTCCAAGAATGGACGCAGACCAAAGAAAATGTTTTATGCACCTTACATTTCCCTTTCATAACCATTCTCTTCCATACTGCTCAGTTGACCAGCATTCTGTATTGATGTTCTTAACGATTTCACGTCAAAACCTCACACTACTCTTCAGTAGAATAGCATCTTCGAATACCTGCAGTGACTAGCCCGGACTTCAGCCCACACTGTACAAGTAATTATTGAATAATATGACAGTAATTATTAATGACAAGTGATTCCAAATGTGTGAGCTTGATTTGAGGTATAGTAACAAAGTTTAATTACTCAAGTATTTTGCACCCCTCTACTTAGAAAAGAGCTTTTAGATCTCTTAGCAAATACCACATTTGCCAAACCAGCTTCAGGCAGACAGCCACCCTTCGGCACAAGCAGTATGTCTCAATAGTAGAATAACTAGTTGTTTACTTCTCCCATCAGTCAGTGCATGCTGTTAATACAGGACCTCTTTAGTGCTCTCTAATGCCTGTGATACACTGTAAAGCAAAATAAAAGAGCAACGATGCCAGCAGTCATCATCAGCCAGTGAGGAAAAGCAAACTGTGTATCTGTTGTAAGAGAACGTCACACCTCTGAACAGTAGCTTTATAGGAGAAGGAAACAACATTCTTAACTTTAATGTATGTGAATGTGTATTATTCATCATTAAAATGTTTAACATTACAAGTTACAAGGTTTTCTTCCTATCACAACAACCAAACGTTAATACGTCAAAATCCGACAGTTGGAACTGCCTTCTTCAGACGTTTTTCAAGTGTGTCATGCCTGTGTTCTAACATGTTTTATGCCGACACTCGCGGTGTTCTCCACAGCAGAGGATATGTCGAGACCTGCCAGTCAAACTGGTTTAGCAGCCCAGCCATGGTAGGAGTCATGTTTCTCTAAAGCAGGGTCGCTCTCCACTTTGAAATGGCCTTTACTCAGCCTCAGAATGACTGAATCTGGCCTAGACTTGGATCAGATACCTGAAAGTTGTGTTATACTGCCAAAAGATATGGCACAATTTCAAGCTGAGACAAATTATGCATAACTGGTTTGTCAAGTATGCCATTTGCAGCTGGGCAGGGTGTTTGAGATTAGGCTGTGTGTGGGTACACGGGAGGGACTCTTGGCTGTTTTTCTCAGCCTGGGAGTTGCCAAAGAGGCAGGGTAAACTTAAAGAAAGCCTTAATAAGGAGGCCACTGTGCATACAGCACTTTGTTAAATGCAGTGCCTACAGAATCGTTACAAAAGCAGCAGTCTTCTTCATTCTGCACTGGCAGTTTCTTTATTGGCAGATTGAAGTCTGCACTTCCAACTTTTATCTCTTTGTTTCAGGGTGAGGAAATGACAAAAACATGGCAAACATGTAAAGGTTTATTTCTTTCCAAAAGGCAAAACTTCAGTAACTTCATATGCAAATCATAGCAAAGCATCTCTGTTTCTACTTAAAAGGCAACAGAATTTCTCAGCTTGTCTCAATGGGCTAAACATTTTATCAAACTGTCAGACTGAACGCATTTGTGCTGACTGGCACAGGAAAGCGAAGAAAACACACAGCATTTTCAGTCACTGTTTCTACTTTTCATTAAATTAAATTTAAAGTCTGCATCCCTAAAAAAGCTGTCGAGGCATTTGTAACAAGGTATATATGCAATGAGAGATGTAGAAATGTTAAATGCTGTTCCTCAGTACGTGTTTTAAAGCTTGTTCTACTCATATCAACTCATATCTCTTTCTGGCTTTCTCTTCAGGTTTTTTGAGGATCTTGAGAGGCGTCACCATTTAAACCCTGTCGTTCAGGACATCAGCGACATTGTACAGGATCATGCTACCAACCACTTTGAGCCATATATCGTCTATTGCTCTAATGAAACCTTCCAGCAGAGGACGCTGCAGAAGCTACTGTAAGCACTCCGAGTTAGAGAAGATCAGGCTTGAATATGTAATAATAAATCACCAGTTCTGTAAAATATAGCTGAATTGACACAGCCGGTCAGTTGAAATAATACTGCAGATGGCATATATTAAAAAAAAAAAAAAAAAACATTTATAAAGCACAGCCTAAAGAAGCTTAAGGATTAGTTGTCATGTAATGGGGGGATGGCCACGTAGACATGCATGATGGGCAAAATACTAGTATTGCTACATATTGCAAAATACCTGGTAATATGTTATAGGGTATTTCACTTTTTCCAAATTTCTGCATAAGTTAGTCATTGAGATTTAAGTCATTCAGAGGGGCTTTATGTGAAATGTTGCATTTTAGAAAAGAAGTACCAACCTGAATTTTCTTTACAGTAGTGGTGATAGGAACCAGGGGTTGTGATGTTTACAATACAAATATAGCCATTTTATTAACTTTCCAAAACATCCAGTGGACCTACATGAGTTTTTGTATGCAATGTTTACAAAGGTAGAACTCCAATAAATCTAAAAAAAAAAAAAAAAAAAAAAAATTCCAAAAACCTTTCCGTAAAACATAATCTCAGGCATGAGGCAGTGTATCATAACTGTTTTATGTCATACATTTCTGTGAGGTACAGTAGCATGTAAAGGTTTGGAATTACTCATCATATTAATAATTGACATTTTATGTGAAATAATAATAATAGTAATGTAAACAATGTAGACTGAAATACTAGAGCGTATACTCCAGAAAGTATTTTAATATGTATTTTAAGTTTTTTAGGAAACCAAGTAGCTATTAAATGATAAATAATAGAGTCATTTACTGATAAGTGATCTGCTTGAGATTTGATCTTCACTGTTTTTTTTTTGTTTTGTTTTTTTTGTTTTTTTATAAATACAAGGCCTTGTGGATGTTAACCATAACTTTATTCTCAGTGTTTTGCAGCTTTTTCAGTCATTATTGAATCATGTACAGCTCTGTTCATTATTCTAGGTGCATCAGCATCATTCTAAACGCACAGCATTCCTTCAACGAATTAGTTGAAACTTTTGAATGGCAGTGTAGCTGAAGAGCCAGACTCTTCAGACGTCTGGCTCCTATCACCATCACCGTGAACAATTCTGACTTTCAGTTTTCACCTTAATTAACCTTAATTCATCAAAACACAGATATGTAATTGGTCAACATGCTCACTGTGCACAGCACACAGTAAAATACGAGTGGTCATTTGCATATGGCAGCTTTTTGCGCTATTAGTATTGCAAAGCTGAAATCACAATAACAGTAAAGGATATATTTTGCAGCTTAATGCCCTGTGATCTGTCTGTGTGTGTGTGTGTGTGTGTGTGTGTGTTGCAGAGCGAGCAACACAGCCTTTAAGGAGGTGCTGAAGCAGATTGAGTGCAGTCCTGAATGTGGAGGATTACCCATGATCTCTTTCCTCATTCTGCCCATGCAGAGGGTCACCCGCCTACCTCTGCTGATGGATGTGAGGAACCTCCTGCCCCCAATGCTTTTAGTTGGATTTCCCTGTGCATAAGATAAAAAAGTAGTATTCTGTTATTCAATTATGCATCTAAAGTTGCCCCATCTCTGTACGTTCATGCAGACCATCTGTCAGAAGACCACCAAACAGACGCCTGAATACTACGCAGCTCGCTGGGCACTGAAGGCCATCAGCAAGGTACGCTGCATTCAGATCCATTGTTGCACAAACTCAGGCCTGTTCTGACAGTTTCTACTGGCTCTGTAGTCACTCATGGTAGAAACTTTCATGTTGAACGATAAATTGCATATTAAGAGGAATATAAGTCATACCTCAGTCTGGTTTTGTTGTTACTCTGATTTAAACAAAAATAAATAAATAAATATTGCACCCTGAATGCGACAATAAAGGAAACCTAGTGCATCTTTTATATAGTGATAGAAAACATGGTAGCACCTTCCACCTGTTGAGACGTTTACTGCCCAGGAAGAATATGCACACAGCCCAATTACTTTGATGGCAAATTTGATTAAATGCAATGTATTGTATTTCGTATTAAGTACTCAGTAACTACTATGCATTATTCAGTAACTCAAGTCACTATGCATTGCACAGTATTTACAGTATTTACTATGAAGCTCATATGTAAGTCATGTAGTTATGAGAGTTAAGAATGGAAGTCGTCTAACTGTAAGGAACTTTCCTTAGTTTAATAGGCCAGTAAAAGTATTTAAACAACAGCTGAGTGGTATGATGATGATGTCATGTTAACATAAGTCCTTTCTGCTTGCGTTGACTACTTCATCTGTTGTTTGTGATACTGTGCGCCTGTAAAAGCTCAAGGCTGTTTTACAAGGTCTTATTTGTTTTGTTTATTTGTTGGTCAGCTGGTGAAAAGCTGTAATGACGGAGCCCGGAGGATGGAGCGCACTGAGCAGATGTACACCATCCAGAAACAGATGGAGTTTGGAAAGATCAAGGTCTCTACTGCAGCGCTGCATTCATCTCTGAGCCACACACAATGCCCTGCCCTTTAACGGCAATTACAGTCACCAAAACAGATTATACATTACTAATCCTATACTGACATGCTTTGTAAATGTATGTACATAAACAGAAAACCATCGAAGAGTGAAGAAATGAGCAAGATCGTAATTGGAATTGCAGTGGAATATTTTTTTTTAGATGTAACATTAATGAAACTGTGTGGCAAAAAAATTTAACTTACGCATATTTTAACTGTAACCCAGCTGTGATTGGTCAGTTCAGACAGACAGTTCAGTTTGGCTTTCTGACGTTTGCTGCCTCAGATCTGTACAGGAGCAACGAGGCTAAGGTAGATAACAAGTAGCTAATACCCAACCAATTAGCACTGTGGAAACTGCATGCCAACTCAACTCTCTGAGAGGGCTGACACAGTGGACATGGCAGTTAGTGTTCTCATCCAAGCATGCAGTGATGTTGTTCAGACATGGGTAGAGTAGCTTAAACCCATACTCAGAGTATGAATACTTGGGTAAAATAATGACTCAAGTGGAAGTAAAAGTGCCTTCCCAAAAAACAACTGGAGTAGAAATGCAAAAAAAAAAAAACTGCTTAAGTTCTTAATAAATCCAGCATCTATCAGCATAGGAGCTGAAGTTTGTTAGGCTTGTTTCTTTTCTTTTTTGGATTCTTTTGGTCTAAAATAAAATGCTAAAGCTCCGAAATAAGAGGCATGGCCAATTTCAAAGCAGTACAGATGTTATCAGTCACCAACAAAATATATTTCAGTCAAACACAAAAAAGAAATTACCAACTAAATATGAAAACAGCTAGAATGTAACAGAGTAAAAAGCAGATTTCTTTACTCACTAATATACTTGAGTAGAAGTGAAATCAATATTATTGAAAATACTGAGGAGAGAACAAATCCATCAGTATTTTTGTGGTGTGGTGGAACTTTGTGTCTCGGGGGAAGCATGTGCCAGCCTTTACCTTGGGGGTCAGCTCAGTAGCAGTGTGTGATCAGGGGTGACCTAACTAAGGGCTGGACATTGACTAAACTAGGGGAAGATAGACTTGCTTATGTAGACTTGCAGATTGGCAGGGGAAAAACTACATTGACTTTTTGGCTATAATGTTGCTTAAAGCTCTGGATCAGAGCGCTTGTACGTCTGTTGTACTACCTCAGAGACTTACCTCCTCCTCCACTCTGTTTTTGCGTGTAGCCGTTCCCGTTGGTCTCGTCCTCTCGCTGGCTGCTGAAGAGAGGTGAGCTGGCCATGTGCCTGGAGGAGCTGGGCATCTTCTGGAAGGCTTTCAGCCACAAGAGCTATTACCTGTTTCTCTTCAACGACGTGCTTATCGTCACTAGGAAAAAAAGGCAGGTCCACCATCCTTTTTAATGGTTTATTTGTGAAACTGATAAAACTGTACATTGTAGTACGCAGTGAAACAGAATGCAGACATCATGACATCAAGTACTTAAAGTACTCAGCAATTACTTAAAGTGCTCTGAAGTTAAAGGGGACTTCCACTGATTTTCTAGAATTTCTGCATAATTAAATAGTTAAGATGTAAACAGTCATTCAAAGTGGTTTGATGTGAAACAGTCTTCAAAAGATTTATAAACCAGGGTATTATGTTCTGGTCCTGGAAGGCCTAGCGCAGTTTGTGTGGGTAGTAGTGTTAGAGCAGGAAAATCGCCAAACTGTGCTGGACACTGAATTAGGACCTCCTGTAAACTTTCCCACTAATAAATGAAAAAAAAAATGTTGAGCCTTTTCCAAATGTTTTGTTTTAGTTTAGATCTTGGGCAGGAGGTCAGTGGCAGAGGCAGTATGAGCTGAGTGGCCTCAGGGCCAGCTCTCAGTAGGGGAGGGGGGGGAGGGGAAAGGGGGGGGGGGTAGATGGCTGCTGTAGCGTAACATGCCTGACATTCCTGCATGACTCCTAACATTAGATTCCTTTACCTCTGCAATCGAGTCACATCCCTGACTCGAACTACTGCTCATATCTCAGCAAAGAGAGGAAGCGTGGCTGGACTGCAGTTTAGTCTCATATCTGACACGAGTGGGATGTCATTCTCATAACTGGAGCTTTGCCTGTCAGACACTGTTTTTGGAATCCTTTCCAGGCCGCTTATGAAAGCAGTAGCGCACAAAAGATCCTTTATCTTCTAGATCCCATGTGTCACACACAAGTCAGGCCTGTAACACCGTCCTATTCGGTCTGCAAAATTATTTTCATTTTCTATTCTTATTAGCCTGTTTCACCATGAAACAGCATAGTGTGCATTCTGACACCCCTAACAACAAACTATGGGTCAGCGGTTACACAAAAAGAAAAAATGCCTGGTGTCTAGTTCAAGCAAATAGACAGTTAAAAAAAAATACTTAAAACAATTTATTTTTATTTAGAAGTATTATTTTTGAATACGTATTCAGTGCCTATTTTGCTGTTGCAGTTTTGGCATATTTTGAATAAACAATGGCCTGTTTGGGTCGTGGCAAAATATTAAGTAAAAATGTAGTAAAAACACAGCTGGCCCACAGCTTTGCTGAGATTTTTTTATATGGCCCTTTTAGTGGTTGAGTTTGACACCCCTGTTCTAGATGATGCATATTCATATTAGCTGGTAAAGTGAAAAAAGCCGCAGCATGAGGGTTGAACTTTGTCACATCTTTCTGTGAGCTTACTGGTGGGTTACAAAGCAGCTAGAAGTTGCTAGAAGGTCAGACCCCCACTTGTAAGTGAGGTAGGACTCTGGAACAGGGAGGAGATGGGGTGGTGTTGGGGATTGCGAGAACTTCGCCACAGGAGACGAAAGGTGATGTGAATTTATAGGGCGTTAGATTGGAAGGTGGAGGAGTGGCAAGGAACTGAGGTGGTGGGGGGGCGTACTGAAGGGAGGGGTCCTTTGCAGGGGTGAAAGTTATGGTGACCCAGGGGAGAAGGATTGGGAGTGGAGAAAAAGGGGAAGGCAGACTAGCTTTGCAGAGCTATGCAGGGAATAGCTGACCAAATAAATGCAACACAGTGGATTCTTTTTTTATAGACACAAAACATTATATCATGAACTAAAAGGTAATATTACAGTACTTTGTTTTTCTGAGGATTTATGAATTGGAAGAGGCAAAAAGAACCAGTAGTGGCACATTTAAAAACGTAAAAAAAAACCCAAAAAAAACAATTTTTATTCAGCGTAGTGTGTTCTGAATCCACTTAACCAGGACTAATGTCTCTTTGTAATAAAAACATGCAGTTTGTGCTCTTAAAGTACTGACAATATTCAAAACGCTCAGGAAAGCATTTTGTGACCGATCACAATAACAATAAAAATCAATATATTGCCCAACCCTATAACCTAGTTTTGTCCCAATGCATGTTTGTGTATTTGTAATTTAAATCTGTGTTTAATTATACAGTGAGGAGAGCTATGTGGTGTGTGATTACGCCACTCTGGAGAACGTGGAGGTAGAAGAAGAGCATGTCGACTCTAAGCTCTACCTGCGGCTGGCCATGAAGCCCAACAGCGAGGGGCGCTGTGAGCAGATGGCATTAGTGGCTGAAAACAAGTACGTGGCCATAATAGTGTTGTCTAGCTCCATCTTCTGGCACAGATGTGAACAATTATCAGCCATCAAACAGCATTTGGCAGCTTGCAAGACCTCAGTGTCTCTGGAGAACAATTAGCAATAATTAAGGTACTTTCATTTTTGTATTTTTTAAGAAGAGATGTAAATGTGAATGACTGTGTGTTTGCAGGCTGGACAGAGCTCGCTGGGTCACAGCTCTGCGCAGGCACAAGGAAGCAGAGAGTATCTTCAACAAAGACGGTAAGTCTGAGATTAGATATAGAAGATATAGAGGTACATCAGTAAGACAAAATAGTTAATAATGATTATTATAATGCTAGACTCAGAAAGAGAGTTGTTTTCAGTTTTACAGCTTTCTTTTTTGTTGTTTTTTTTTTTAATCAGTTATCTCTGATTCTCTCTAGAAGTTTCCTCCTTAGCAGCTCAGTTATACTATTGACAGCAAATGTTTTTCATGCCTTTTTGTGCTCATCCATTTCAGATCTGCCTCAATACGAGGCCACCAAAGCCTATATGCCCAAAGAGCCGGATGAGCTGAGTCTCCAGCAGGCTGAAGTGGTCATCGTCCTGCAGGAAGTGGATGGTGAGAAGGCACTGTCATACCTAAAGACGTTATTTGACCACTCAAGTGGGTTGGGTCTTGCAAAGATGACTTAAAGCAAGAGCAATAGTGCGATACTAAATGAATACTTTACCACTAACATCACCGCTGCGGTTGAAGGTGAACTGAAACTGGTGGGGAGCAGCTGGCATGATGTAATGTGCATAGCTTTAATTCATTATCGGCAACCGAAACCCTTTTTATTTAGGTAGTGTTCCTCCACCTAACAGCAGCTTCTTGTCTGATAAACACATCTGCATCATGGTTTCTTGTTGATAGTCATATAGTTACACTGTGAGTATTATAGTCTTGAAACCAGGGGAAGTGCAGAATGGAGCAATTCCATTTTTAAGTGCAGTCTAGTAACCTGTACCTGTAAACTTCATGATGCAGTGCAACAGAGCACAGTCATCAGATGTTATATATCGTTGCTGTCCTGACAAAAAAAAAAAATCTAAAATAGTAACTTCACAAGACACAGCAAAAAGTTGTCAACTTAAGTTAATGTGAAGAGATTTTATTACTTTTGGTCCATTCATTATGACCTTCACACAATGTAAAGGACTGCTGTGTTCAAATTTGAATATGAAATGGATGTACTTTTTTTTGGCCAGTGATAATATGGTTCTGTGAACTGACCAACTTCACCTGTGTGATTTAGAAGGCCCTATTAAATGGAATTGTAAAAATCCAAAAAGGTTCATTTTGATCTGTACGAGCCCATAAATTTCACTGAAATGTTAAAAGTAATGCCTCAGTTTTATGTGAACGCATATAGGGACATATTGCAAAACAAGAAAAACACAACACATGCACGTAGTGATGGTGGGTGCAAATTATAATCATAGCAATAGCTCGGTCAGAAATTTCAATAATTGTAATGAAAGTTGAACAGCTTAAATTTCAAGTCACTATCTTTTATGGTTGCCAGGTTAGCATATCTGGTTAACCTCCCCCTAAAAACTTCTGCTGCCTGAAATACTTCTGGCTTTTTTTGTTGCAATTATTTGGTCATTACTAACAGCCTGAGGACCGAGTAGCGCTAGTCCACTCACTTCACCATTTGTTATAAAAAGCTGAAGCCTTTCTTTGATTATAATATACATCTATATATGTCCACAACACTCAGACATCTGCCAGCACGGTTGTTGATACAGTACATTGACTTCCAATACTTAGAGAAGCTTTGTCTGTAGCTTTAACTGAACTCCACTGTTTTCCAGGTTGGTGCTACGGGGAGCGGATGAGGGATGGTGAAAGAGGCTGGTTTCCAGCCAGCTGTGCCACACAGATCACCAACCCCACTGCTCTGGAGTCCAACATTCAGCGCATGGAGCGACTTCGCAAAGAGACCAATGTCTGATAAGACTTTGAAACTACATGTTACTTTCCCACCAAAGGACTGCACATATCAGCTACTTCAGAAAGGGTGGGGATTTTATAGAGTTTGTGACTTTATAGTGTGAATGAATTACCCAGTTCTCTGCACAACTGAATGAATTCCAAGTAGAGACCAAACACCAAAGAAAAACTCGTGGAGAAACTTCGTCTTTGTCTTTTATTTTGAGCTTGCCTTTTGTTAAAATTCATGTTTGGATACATAAAAAGTTATTTAAAAATGTCAAACTGACCAGATATCAAATTACTTCTTTTAAAAACCATTTGGTGTAAAAACTTAAGACCGATTTAGAAAAACATCTGCTGTTTCCCCAAAACTTTTAGCTGTCACATAAAAAGAATGGAAAAAAAAAACAGGTCTGCATAGATTCTGCAGGCAATCGGTGGTAATCTGGTCAAACGCATGTTGCAAGCTTAGACGATCGTCAGGTCAAATCTGGTTCTTATTGCTCAGATCTTGGATGTTTCTTCTTGTTGACAAAAACTGGAATACAAAGCAAAACAAAGCGTTAACATTGAGCTTCAACTAAAGTCAACAATGCCAAGTCTGCAAAGCTACTGTAGGGCACTGGCTTTGCAACTAGTGCTCAATTTGAAACTACCACGCAGAGAAAATGTTGCCCAGTGATGGCAATGCCAACGGCACAATAGAGTGTGCTAGAGCCAGGCATTTAGTTTGCTTTATCAGATCCGCGGCATTAGCTCATGCCGTCACTGAACAGGCTGATCCAGCCTTGTGTCAATGGAAAGTGCAAACTGAAGCACTGCTCCAGGGCAATCAGAGTTTAACTGAGCTGGGCAGTATACCAAGATGCCATCCCTTGTGGCATTTGCCCTTCCCTTTCCGGCAAAAGCAGTTAAACCAGACCATTATACACACACACAATGTAAAACATCTATTACATGTCAGACAGTTGGTATGGTTTTAACAAGCAGTGATGGCATATACATTCTCAAATGTCTTAAATATTTAAAAGTCTAGAGCAAGCCTTTATGAAGCCAGAGTACTGGGTCTGGCTGCTGCTACGATTTTCTTGTTAGTCTCTAAATTAACTGATTGTTATTGTGCATTTTATAAAGCACAATTCATGTTCATGTTGCTGTCAATATATTGAATGTATAATCAATGCAGAACACCTGCCAGAATATTATTAGAATTATTTTAGAAAATGAGACTCAGAAGCTGTGGACTCAATGCAGTCCCTGTCATTTAAGTAGTACAAACACCTCAGACTTCTGAAAAAACATTACAATGCAAGTCATGTTCTCACTTTACAATTATGGGCTAGTCAATGGGCAGCCTTGTTTTTCTTGGCACTTCCTGAATGGGACTACATTATCTGAGGAAAGCCATTTCAATACATATAAAGCCAACAGGACCTTCAACAAGGCCCCAGCAGTAAGCACCACCTTACCAACACTTGCACAATCTAAAAATATCTGCACCAAGGGCTGAAATCAGTGTAATTATAGCATAGCAATTTGTTAATGGTTATTGTGTTCAATTCATTTTAAGAATCCTGTAATTCGGTTCTACTAGAACCTTCTTTGATGCATTTTGGGTCACCCACCCTTCCACTATACATTTTCCAGTTTGAGTTCAGGAAGGGAATGATGAATAACTCTGGGATCTCTGAATCTGGTCTATAAAACCAGCCACTAAAACAAAAGAAAACTGAAACCAACCCGGCAGGATGGTGCAAGATGGTGAAGCCGGCAACGGATGTTTTACTCGGCCCCGCCTTGTTCGGCTTCGGGAGCGGCTGATTTGTCAGCGGATGCTTCGGCTGCCTTGCTGTCCTTGCCGTCCTGAGGCTTGGTGGTCTGGGCCCGTCTGCGGCGGTAGTTGAAGTTGCGGCGATAGCGGCGCTGGCGGGGCTCCTGATTTTGGCCGCCCTCACCCTGGTTCTCCTTGTCCTCTTCCCCTTCCCGCGCCGGCCGGGGACGGGGGGGACCCCTGCCACAGACACACGAACCACCATGTCACTTACCCATCACATGAATTCAAGAAGTCAGCTACTTATGTCCTATGGTACCACTAGATACGGGAAAACAACTTTTTAAACTTGGGGGGGGGGTGTTTACAGAGACATTACTATAACCTATTTTTAGCTGCAACAGAGAAAACCCTTTGGGTGAAACCTACAAATGCATAGAGAACATTCTTCTTTATGCAGTAGTCACTGCCAATTCCTAGACATCATCTACATCAGGGCTACCATACTGTGTTAGTGATAGCATCTTTTCAAGCTGTTGATCACACATGGCTAAACACACTTTGAGGACAGTACTAAAGGACCAATTTTGTAAAGATGCCCTAACAGGCAGCCACATTTGGCATAAGCAGAATGAAAGGAAGTAAGCCATCCACCCAGTTGTGCCTATGGGTCCTCGGGCATGTACGGCAGTGACAGCCCACATATTATTAATGATCAACGTCAGTGATCAGTTTTATCAGATGTGACTTATGACTGCCAAGTTTAGGTCAGCCAAATGTCATCATCTTAGAGCTGCAGCCTCATTGCAGCAAACACACAACATGCAAACCTTGGTCTGAACCTTGGTCGGAAGCCTCTGTAGTAGTTCTGCCTCACTGGTTTGTTGCCCTGGTCTGGTCCACCCTGGTTCTCATCACCCTCCCCACCCTACAAAAATCATGACAAAAAGAAAATGACAATCAATTAAATATATCTTCCACAATATTCATTTTGTAAGTCTAGAAGTAATGGCATTAGCCAAGGAACTTATGACTACAGGTACAATTGGTCACAAGATCCTTCA
>JAILXH010254311.1:0-11888 GCA_023558415.1 Piaractus mesopotamicus
AGAGAGAGAGAGAGAGAGAGAGAGAGAGAGAGAGAGAGAGAGACAGCAAGAGAGAAAGATGAGGGGAAGGGGTGAGGGGAGACAGAGAGAAAGAAAGTGAGAGAGAGAGAAAGAAAGAGATGGTAGGAGTCACCTTGACAAGATTTTGGGGAAGCTGCCCATCCCTCTGATTTGGAAGTATGTCTATATTTTTGTATCACACACAAATACAGACATAAACACACAGCTGTCCAGACAGTGTATATCAAAGCTTTAAGTGTTAGCTCCTTTTCGTCAAGGACAAAGTGGCACAGGCCATAAGAAAGTGTGAACAGTAGCCTGAGGTGATCAGTGCTGTTATTAATGGCTTGTTTAACCTGCAAATTCCACAAAACCTAACAGTCTGATAACCTCTTAAGCATTAAGGTTCTGTATGTGGACCCACACTTCAGCCAATCACAGGGAGTCTCAGGGAACACAGTGTATTTAGTTTTATATTACATATCCAGCATGCATGTTTGCCAGACCTCAGTCCTATCTTGCCAGCCTACAACACTGCACACAATTTTAGTAAAGCTTTGTGGGTGAGACAATGTGATTGGTGAAAACCCTGCTTACGTATGCACTACCCAAGATTAGGAATGCCCATTTTACATTAAAAGGGCAGAATGTATGCAGAATACATTGACCATTTATTAGGCATTAGCCAGTTATTCACAGGACATACTGTAGCATGTTCAAGAAATGTTTGTCATGTTGGTCCCAGGTTATGTGTTCTGCAGCATTATGAAGGTGGGGTTAGCCAGCTTTATTCTGTGTTCATACCTGTACAACAGGAAAAACTAGGGAATCGGGGCTCAGATGTGAGTGCAGAGTGCACCTGAACTAATGCTAGAGCTAGCTGTTAGCCTAAAGCCTTGCTTTCTGTATGGCATGGCTGAGACCGACTACAGCCTTTAATAAAGCGCAACAACTTGTGCATAACTTACGTGCCTTCTTTAATAGTGGTAAATGCCACAATACTTTGTGTATATTGTGTCCCCACAGGAGCAAGATTAACCTACTTAGAAAGAAAACACAGGTTTAGTTTCTCTGCTTTAACCGCAGACTTGTAATTCGGTTCTTCATTTTCAGGCTTATAATTCAGTTATTAATCTTAAGAGTTGTTATTCAGATTTTTACTTTAAAGCTCAAATTTAGTAACTACCATAAAAATGAAGCTAAAATGCAGGTTATGTGGTCATGATGGTGAGGAATTAACATCTGGAACCGTCAATAGTTCCTTGGAATTGGGACAAAAGGAGTAAAAAGTAACACTTAAAAAACACAAATGCATCAAAATACATGAACGTACAGCATTTCAATGGGATTCAGACCTGGGCTTTGACTAGGCCACTGCACAGCCCTGCATTTCTTCCTGTTGAGCCATTCCTTGATGGATTTACCTGTATGTTTGGGATCATTATCCTGTTGGAAAGTTTACTTCTTCAGCTTCAACTTTTTCATAGATGGTCTCAGATTCTCCTCAAGCACTCTCTGGTATGAAACAGAATTCATAGTCGGTTGTATAATTACAGATTGCCCAGGCCCTGAGGCAGCAAAGCAGCTCCAAACCATAACATTTCCACCACCATGCTTTATAGCTGATATGAGGTTCTTCTGATCAAATGCTGCCTTTGGTTTTTCACCAAACACAGCTTGTGTTACTGTGTGCAAACAGCTCTATCTTTGACTTGGCTGTCTGTAACACATTGTTCCAGAAATCCTGATCCTTGCCTAGATATTCATTAGTAAACTTTAGTCTTGTCCAGATTTTCTATTTAGACAGCAAAGACTTCCTCCTGGCGCATCTCCCATGAGGGTCAAAAATGTCTTTTTCTAATGGTAGATGGATGCACGTTTACATCAACAGTGGCAAAAACTAAGTGCAGATCCTGTAATGAAATTTTGGGGTTCTTGGAGACTTTTATTAGCATCTTACAGTCTGTTCTCTGGTTAAATTTGCTGGGGCAGCCTTGCCTAGACAAGTTGGCAGGAGTTTTAAATCTTCTCCACTTTATCTTCCGGACAGCAGCTTGATTGATTTCCAATATTTTGGAAATCTTCTTAAACCTCTTCCCAGACTCCTAGGCATTAACAATTTTCTTTCTGAAGGCCACAGAGAGCTTTTTTGATCTAGACGTCATGATACCACACACTCCAATGATAAAGAGCAAACCAGACCAGATGTCTGGTTCCTTGCTCTTGAGACCTTAATTTGCCAGCTAGAAGAAAGCAGTTCAATTCTATCGTGGCTATAAAGAAACAGTTTAAAAGCTACCCCCAAAACATTCTGGGAATGACCTTCATCAAGGCATCAGTTCTGGCATGCCATGGTATAATAAAGGCTTTTTATATAAGCTTTTTTATGTTTAATTAATAGATATGTTTAATCTATGTAAGTTAATAGATATGTTTCATTTATATTTTTTTAATCTGTAGATATTTTTAATCTATATTTTTAATCTTTAGACACTTCATATCCCATTTGCTAGCAGTCTGAGAACTTTGTATTGCTATTACTATTGCTTTACAATATTACAGTAGCAGTTGTCTGGGCTTACCGCTAATGGATCTTGTTAAAGTGACCACCTTTTGTAATCAGTAATGACATTGTGTTGCAGGTACCAGCCAGACGGCCTGTGCACTGACCTGAGGAAGTTTATCGATGGCCCCAGTCACTACCTGACTCTGCCCCCAGAGCTGAAGTCTGCTGTGGAGGCTATCTGCTACATCGCTGAGCAGCTACAGGCTGAGAAGGACTATGAAGCTGTGAGAGACTCAGTCACTATCATTTCTACTGCAAAGTGTATTTGGCTTCAGTCTATAACTAGTAAATCAGGCAGTTATATGCGTCTTAAGTGGAGCTATTAAAAAAGCTAACTGAGCCATTTAAAGCCATCAAGAATATCTTTTGTCATGACAGGAGACTCAGTTGGGTCTTAGTTAAAAAAAAGTTTACACAATTTTCCACTTATCCCATATGTAGTCAATCGGCCAAGTTATGTCCGATATCCACATTTTCCTTGTTTAGTTTTGCACTAAAGCTAGGAGATTAATGTAACTAACAAGGAATATAGCCATCAGTTAGCATTGCACAAACAGAGTGCCTGATTAATCGCATGCTTGCTCCAAAATACATGAATCTGTTAAACAATCTCAAACAGATTTGCTAGTGTGGTTTCTGATACTATTTGACATACTGTTATCTATAAAAATAGTCACATTTTGTAGATAGCAGTATGTTATACAGTGTCAGAAACCACATAAGCAAGTCCATATGACATTATTTAAGAGGGTATTTTGGCCTAAAACTAGCATGTTATTATTAATATGTTATTTGTGTTATGCAGTATTCTGTAGCGCAACATGACAACCCTCTTTGGGAGGCAAATCCAGCCAAAAAGGAAATTAAAATTAAAACAATAAAATGCAAATCCAAACCTCGTTTTGCCATTTCTTTTTCCAAACATCTGCGCAAATATCCTGCCAAAATTGAAAATGAAATGAAATACCTACATTTGCAATTTCGTTTTTCACATGAGCACGAGCCATTTGTGACAACTTTAGCTTTTATCTTGTTTTCATGCTCTTCTGTCATTTGAGTAATCCATTCTCTCTACTGGAATGATATTTGGCTTCCTAGTACTGACCTTAGCTATCTGATTTCCAAGTTACATGACGGTATATCATCAGAAGAGGGTTTTCCAAGCTCTTAAACCAGACATTTTCACTGTAGAATCTGTCCCTGCAAGTTGCAAGTAACAGGTATAGCAATGGTTAAATTTTTCACTTTTCGTTGAGTGTCCCATTAACAACCCCACATAGTTTAAGGAAAGTGATGTGATGATTTAGGCATGCAGTTTGCCCAATGCTAATTGGAGGCTATAAGCCATTACTTGCTGCTTTAGCCTCTTACACTAACAAAGCAAACTTTAGACACCAAACGTTTATTGTCTGATTGACTACATTTGGGGTAAGTGGTGAATTGTGTACATTTAATTTTTTTCTAAACTATTGCTTTAAGATCCTGAAGCATCATCATGTTCTTCATTACTCGTTATTCACTGGTTGGCCATGGCAGATGTTGCTGACCTTCATAGCTGTCAGTCTATTTACAGACTAAATTACACTTTTCACATTGTACTCAGTAGCAAGCATACTGCTGGGTTTATGCCAAACATCCTGCACAGTCAAAGTGGTCATTAATAATGAAAATATGATAAAGTTAACCTTGCTCTTTGGAAAAGAGCAGGGAATAAATGAACCTGCACATGCAGCAGAAAATTAAGCTGCCAGATTCATGACTCATCGGTTTGATGGTTTTGGATGTCATGAGTTTGACACCGAGATTGTAATGTTGGGATAAATTGGCCAATTGTAGCATCTGTGTGCACCTGGAAGTGTGTCAGTAGCTTGACAGTAATGTGTTTTCAGTATTAGATTTTTTTGTCATCCCAACCTGTAGCTTCTGCATCTACCAAGGGGAGAAAGCAAGGCATGATGCAGCTACCATGCACTTCTTGTGAAATGAGAAAAAAAGATTCAACAGTCATCATTATTTAAACGTCCTGGAAACTTTTTGCACAGTACTTTGCAAACCTTTAGCCAGCTGTCAGCAGTTAGAAATACTCTAAAGTCATTCTTCTGGCTGTGTCATGTACCTTTCTGAAGACCTTTTCATATTTCTCACATATCTGTCAGCTCTCTCAATATTATTCTTCCTCTACTGCTTTCCATTCCTTTATCATTTATCTTCTTCTTCTCTTTCCTCTATTCATATTTTTCTTCCCTTTTTATTTCTCTACCCTTCCCTCCTTTAGCTGAAAGAAGACTGGCAGTATGTTGCCATGGTGGTCGATCGTCTTTTCCTCTGGATCTTCGTCATCTTCACCACTGTTGGTACGCTGGCTATTTTTGCTAATGCCAGTTTCAACGCCACTCCCACTGACCCTTTCATGAGCGCTTGATCCCAGAGGTCATCACTGTGACCATTGTGTTTTGAACTCCAGTGCACCTGCACTTCACAATGCTGACTGTTGAATTTCATATATTCACCTTCATGCTCTTGTGTTGTTTACTGTAGATACAGTGTTAAAGTGCATAGCAATTTGTATTTTTTATTTTTTTTTGATGAAGGTTTGGTGTTTTAATAAAGGTCGTATGTAAGAAATGTAGCACAGTATTTGCCCTCTAGAATACCTATTCAAGTGAGCAACTGTAGGTAATGCCTTTACATTAAGCCTTCCTCACCTCTTTTAGCAGGGTATTCTCATATACAAGCCTATCAAGCCTAATCTAGCAACTGCATCAACAAGAGGAGGAATTCTCAGTAAAAACACATACACATGCACTTACACTGTGTGAGAGACACCTGTTGGCCGTATTTCCTTTTTGTTTTTTAAAATAAGATCAGAGAGAGGGAGAATCAAAGGCGGTGAGAGAGCCCATCTGTTGTCAGTATGTGATCCCTGTGGCTGTATGAGCAATGCGACCTCCTGCTCTCTGAGCTAGCACAGCCGGCTCCCCGTACCTCCCTGCTACTGTACTGGCCTCCACTCAATAGAACTGGAGCTCACTGTCAACCAAGGGCATAAAGGTTTGGGTTGTTAAGGGCCCATATCTTGGAAAAACAAAATTTCCTTACTTTTTGGAAATCAGAGTTTGATGTATTGTGTAAACACTGTTGAAGTTTCCAAACGTACCATTCACTCCCCGTTCAATACAGCCCATATATGGAAATTAATCGGCTCGTTTTTAAATCGTTGTTTTTGTGAAGTCACAAAAAACAGCTCATTTACATATATCCAGCTATTCAGCCTACAGCACTCTACCAAATCACAATGAAGTTATAAGGAGTGTTTCAACCCAGACTGCTTTTTGAATGAGGCACAGTGTAGGGACCCATTTAGAACAAAGGTCGCATATATATTTTAGTTTTTAAGGCACCGTATCAGAAACAGCCTGTTTAATTGTAAGACATAAAGAGAGGTTGTGAAATGGTCATGTAAGAATTAATTATGGCTATTTTAGGTAAATAAACCCACACAAACATTACAAGTGGGCCCTTTAAACAAAACACAGAAATAGCCTTTTTATGAAAGGTTTATGCTTTGCTTTACCTTATCATTCTGGGTTCCTAGTTAGTTCCATAAAATAAAAAAGGGTAATGAAGAAAATGAAGTTTAGAATTAATACTTAGGATCATTATGATCTTTGAATCATTGAATATTCTAAGAAGCCCCACCACTTTGACCCAACTTACATACTAGACAAGGCCTTCAGTTCACTTTAAGTTGATTATGTCTACTTGGAATACCTCCAAATGTTCTCTACACACTTACGAATTCGAAATATGGTCCCAGTATTCTGTACAGCCTCAGTTTGGAAGTGGACTTCATGTTCCTGCTGCTCTGTCACACCTATTTTGAATATTGGCCAACAGTTCTATCAAATCTAACTGGCGTGTTAAGTTGTCCTGCTAAGCTGCATTTGGCTCCACTATGAAGAATGGGCTTCTGATACATCCGGTTAAATTTTAGTCTAGGTGCCAACTTGCCAAGCATGTATTGTACTTTGTTTAGCCACACCATTTCAAGATGTCTAACATTTGGATCTGACTCAATATATCTTGCCTTACTAGCCGAATTGACCTATCTGTGCTCACAAATGGTTAGTTAGTAACAAGCAGCTGTTGTAAGGTTAGACCGGCACTGGCAAAAATCCCATTCACCTAATGAGAAATTTTAGCATCCTCTGAAGAAACTGTTAAGAGAACTCAAAATATCGAGGCAACATGATGCATTAAAATGTCTGGGTTGTAGTCATCCCTTCTAAGGCTAATTTGTTTAACCCACTTACAGGGTGAAAATTGGTTTGTCAATTTAACCTAAACAAAATACTTCATGTGGTAATTTACAAGTAAATTACCTTGTTTTATTCAACCTAAAAAATACTGTGAATCAGTCATTGTTTCAAAGTATTTTTGAGATGGATAAAACTAATTAAAATGCTTGCTACTACATTACATATTTTTAAATTGAACTGACAGTCCATTTTTGCAGTGTAGATTTGTTTGCTCATTCAACATTAGGCTGACAATAAAATATTTTTTAAAGGAGAAACTTACTTTACCTTTATGACAATTGGCAGACAGTGTTTTTCAGAGTGACTTCTAATCATTGTACGGAGTTAGCTGATGGAGAATTAGGAGTCTTGCCCAAGGACTCTTTGTTCTTTCTCAAGCAGGAAATCAATCTAGTGTTACCCACTACACCACTGTCATCTAAAGACAAGAAAGGTGAGGTTAACATTGTTATTTTCACTGAACGCACACCATCTCTCAACAATTTTTAAATAAATAATTTGAGAATTTAAATAACTTTTAGAAACTGCTTGTGTTTGTGCAGTTTATCAGACCTGGCAGTGTGAAATATTTATTAAAACCTTGTAAAGACATGATGTGTGATCAGTAGAAATGGCAGTGGGAACATTCCCCTTCTGGGCCCATATTACAGCAGCTTTCAATCTTTAGTCCTAAGTTAAGATCTGACATGTTTCAATGATGTTTTTCCCAAATTCATATTATAGAAGCAAATCATAATTTAGGAATTCTATCTTATCTCAAGGTATGAAATCGTGTATTACTCAAACAAAGTTGATAATCGATTGTTATTTCTGTTACCAAGCAGTTGGCAATATGTAAACACCTGATCATTATAATTTTAAAAAATGTAACCTAGTTAGCTAGACAGCTATTGTTTTTAAAAAAAAAATGTCACAACAAAAGTGTGATGAACTAGGCTTTCGAAAAATTTATATAAAAACATTGTGTTGTTACTGTGCCCCCTGCTGCTTAAAAAGGGCATCTTTGCTGCTCCACTCAGTTTTTTATGTCCGTTTCCCGAAGCTTTAGCCAGCCATGCTAACAATATTCCACCCAGTAAAAAGCTACGAGTTCAACTTTGTCTCCTCAATTTTTAAAGCCATTGATGCAATACATTATTTGGCATGTTAATAAGAGGGAATGGGGTAATGAGAGAGAATGAGGGGGCATGTCTGCAGTATCTGGGTTTTTTAAACAGAAAATCACTCAGTGTTTTTTGCGTTATGAATAAACGTAACATCATTATGCTAGTTATAGCATAATGATGCTAGTTATAGGTAGCATAATGATGCTAGTTTGCTTCCTGTCACAGTTGCCTAAAAACCATAACAATGAGTGCATTTACATGCACTTAATAATCTGAACTGCAGAAAATCAGATTTTGTCAGTAATACCATCGACGCATTTACATGCATTAGGGTAATCACGAAAATGTGGACGCTGTTTACATGACCAATTGAATAATGAGAACTGCAGAAATCTGATTATGTGCTTGTAAATACACTGACTCGTTTTTCAATTGAATGGCTAATGGTAGAAACAGAAAGTTAAATAGTAGTTAGGACATGCTGTTTTAGGAAGTTTCCCCTAGTTAGGATGCTTATATAATACTCTTTCATATTACTTAGGAGTTAGGATAAGATAATAACCTTGGCCTGATACTGTTTAACTGGAATTGTTATTCTGGAACTGTTAATATGTTATAGCTACTGTTCAAAATTTGTCCTAACTTAAATTGTCATGGTGACTAAAAAGATAAGATTTCAGAGTTAGAATATTTCTGTAATAAGGCCCCATTTTACACTGTATAGCATAGTGGATAACACCTCTGCCATCCACTCAGCAGACTGGGTCTGATTCCTCAATCCAAACGAACATGCCAGGCTGTCATACCAATGAGCGCCTCTGGGAAAGACTTCTACGCTACATTAGCTTACTTCTGTTACATGATTAGACTAGATGGGTTACAGTGTCTACCAAATGTTGTAAATGTAATGTAATCTAAATTTCCCTTTTTAAAACAATTTGACATTTTATTGACATGACAAACAAATCTAAAGCACAGTAGAGATGACTGCAAAGCAGCTTTTAAGAAAACTCAAAAATCCCAATCCATCATGTTGCCTTGATATTTTGAGTTTTCTCAACAATTTTTACAGTGTACTGTTTAGAATCTCTATGCAACATTGGGATTCCAGTTTAAAGTCAACATGCATCAGAAAATCAACAGATTTTTCTTCTGTACCGTGACATCTAACTGTGACATGTTTTTTAGGGAGGGTCTCTGGGCTAACTAAGCATTTTTGTGTGGTGATAGGTGGGGTGATGGGAGGGGGTAGTAAAGCATGATAATATTGGTTAATATTGTTCCCCTGCACACTAGTGCATGGTGCTGTAAGCAAAAATCAATGCTGTTAACGTCCACTCTCTTTCTCTGCTCTGTTACTAGACTTTTTTATTAAGGCCTGTTTCATACAGGACATCCAGCACTGCATGTTTGTGGCATGTGTCATGTACTCTAGAAAACTGTCTGTGTCTGCCTCTGGTTTGTTGTTGTAATTCAAGGTCTGAGCTCTAGTGTTTTTAACTGAAAAAGTAATGCACTGAATTTAGGTGATTTAAACGTAATGTAAGTGTACTGCCTTTTCAGTGTATGTGCATTCACATCTGCTGGTAGCCTCCCATAGAGCTGGCGAAGGTCAAAGGTGACAGGTTGTGGAGCCAGAACAGAGCCAGAAAAGGGAGAGAGTAGGAATAATGTGTTGTGTTTGTGCTTAATACCCTTTTCCATCTTTTACTAATGGGCTAAATCCTTTTTTTGTTTTTCCATCACATGAGAGTGATATAACTACAGTACAACAAAGCATTCTGTCCTTTTATCTGCTGATGGTTTTTGAGATGGAGAGCCAGAGCCTGATACTAGGAATGGTTTTCCTGTGTGTGTGTGTGTGTGTGTGTGTTTGTTCATGCATACTTGCGTGTCTAATGCTTTGCACTGGTGTCACTGGGCAGCCCCAGTGAATGCCTATCATGCCTCTGGAGGACAGAAAGAGCAAAGTGACCACAGCAGAGAGAGAGAATGAAAGAGAGTGTGGCATGTTGAAAGGTTGTGCCTGAAAGACATGCCGGGCGCCTACATCCTATCTGTGTGTGCGGGTCTGTGTGTTTGTTTTTGTATGTTTTCAGGACCAAACAAAATGATCCTGATTTTGTAAAATATTTTTTGGTGTGTCATTGTTTAAAACTGAGGGTAAAACAATTTATCTTTGGTTACTGAGGTTAACATTACAGGTTTAAATTAGGCTTAGAACATTCTAATTACATATAGATACTTACGTATACGTACATACATACATTTATATATATATATATATATATATTCATTATTAATACATACAGTTGTATGCAAAAGTGTCAACACTCCTGGTCAAATTATGTCTTTTATTGATTTTGTAAGTGAAAATATGTTAACACATCCTCTACAAAGAACACATTTAAATATTTTAAATATGGTGTTTTTCTGCACATTTTAGTGCACAATTGTAATTTTCCTGGTTAAATATTATTGAGCAAAAATGAACAGAAAATATAAAATGTGGCATAACTTTTGCACAGGCCACATTTCATGGCTTATTTTTTCCCAATATATTAAATTTAGCAAATACACAGGAACTGTGCATTAAATGTGCAGAAGTGTGTTCTCCGTAGAGGATGTGCTAAATATTTTTTCACTTAGAAAATTAACAAAACATGTCATTTGACCTGGTGATGAAACTTTTGCACAAAGCTGTTTAAATACTTACAAATATACAATAAATATGAAGCATATTATTATTATTGTTATTATTATGATTATATAGATTCTAACCTATATAGAACGTATTTTTATTACATATATGTATGTGTGTATATATATTTATATATATATATATATAAACATGGGATATAGATACTTACACATGTGTGTATATATAGGCATATTATTATTACATATGAGTACTTAAAGATAAGACATACGAATGTGACTCCATGTCTTGATCAGATATAAAAACAAACCTGTGGTTGTATGTGTCCTGAGGGGATGCTCATGCTCTTCTTTTTGCTTTGTTCTCACAACCAAAATATCCCCTTTGTCATCCATTCCCCCTGTCATTTTAAAACACACTCTCACTCTACACACATTCACACACACATACACACGTTCACCACCAACAGGTGCCCGCCAGCGCTGCCTCAGAGTGTGTAACCATTCCCATAATTCCCTGCCAAAGGAAAAGCTACCCCACAGGCTATCCCACACACAGATACACAGCTCGGAGAAGAAAGCAATGATGGCGTGAAGATGGAAAGAGACTAATATAGGCTGTAGGAGCTACATTTACAGTGCCTCCTGTTTTCTCTGGTGCTAATCCAACTGGAATCTAATATATATAAACTTATAAAGAGAAGAACAAGGACAAACAACTGGCTTGTGTGTGTGAATGACTGAGAGTGTAAGACTGTGTATGTATGTGACGTTCTGTGTCTGGTAAAGGGGCCAGTGTATGTAATGAACCTGACCAGTAGGATGGAGCTGAGGATGACTTGTCTGCTTTGGCTTCTGTGCTGCTGTAGCATGCTAACTCTGACAGGTAAGGCTGATGACTTTGTGACGTCATATGCTTGTGTTTATCATGTTTATGCGCTTTGCACATTGTTGGTATCCCCTCATACTCAAGTAAAAATATTGTTATTTGGTTGAAAAGAAGACTGAAGTGAAAATATGTGTAACCTGGCAAGGAATAAACCCAATTGAGTAAGTAAAACAGGATCAGGTCAAAAAACTCCTGAAGTTCCCTGTAGACCTGCGGTGAAAACTGTTAGTACCTCCAGCATCTATCAGCATAGCAACTGAAATTTGCGCTATTTTTTCATGTTTGAATCCTTCTTGGAATCTTTTGGTCTAGAATGAAATGAAATGAAAGCTGATACGTGAGAGATACGT
>JAILXH010254312.1:2934-13893 GCA_023558415.1 Piaractus mesopotamicus
ATGCTTGTTTTAGCTTATGTACCAACAGTTTATCAGTCAGATATTTACTCAAACCTAATCCTGTGATTTGTTAGTGTTGAACTCTTCATATGTTAAAATGAAAATGAGCATCACTTGCTAACAGTCAGATAGTTATAGTCCAGCCATATAACAGCCATTAGTTATATTCCATTTTAATAAACTGGTGTGTACACTAGCTAGAGTTGTTAACCTGTTTCTGTAAGTTTAGCTAACGTTAGCAAGCCAAGTTAACAGGTCTGCTGGAAGTTCGGCTCAGTTCCGGCTAATTTATGCTAACCCGCGATTAATGCTGTCTTTAGGTCTTGTCGGAAATATCGTATTTACGCTATGGATGCACATGGCACTACAATGTTGTATTTACTCGTGGGAAACTCTGAATTTTTAATGAGCCCCAGGTTTCCAAGTTGAGGGCATGTCAATAAAAAACTGATTTCTTATTTGTCAGCTTCTTGTTCGAATTTTTAAATGGCGCATCAGTCACCTTCTGGTGCCTGAAGCTGCACCATTTAAGGTGGAACGGAAAAACTTGAACAAGGGTGGCGAATAAGAAGTCAATTTTAACTTCACCCTTCTTACTGTGTTTTGGGTGGATTATTTTATTTTTATGCGTATTAGGATTAGAAGTGATTCACACATTGATAGATTTGCTGATATGTGTGCGATTGTGTTTCTACTGGAGCTCATGCTAAACTCGGTTTTTAACATCAGGTGCAGACTGAATACTTTTCTGCTGGTCCGGACAGCTAATTAGCATGATCAGTTAATAAAGAAATAAAAGCTACAAGAGCAGTCCGTGCAACCTAGATTAATCTATGTCTGAGGATTAATAACAAAACAAATTTGGTGAAAATCGGTTGAGTAATAAGGAAGTTGTGGCCGATTTAAGCCTGAGAACTCATCATCTCTCAGT
Source organism: Piaractus mesopotamicus (assembly GCA_023558415.1). Taxonomy (NCBI): domain Eukaryota; kingdom Metazoa; phylum Chordata; class Actinopteri; order Characiformes; family Serrasalmidae; genus Piaractus; species Piaractus mesopotamicus. The sequence goes on from JAILXH010254312.1 coordinate 3,866, forward strand.
ACAAGTGAATTGGAGCAGCTCTTGACCGCTCCAACATGGCGGACACGCAGACGTATCGCCTCAGATAGAGGGACAACAGACAACGCAGCATCTGGGTATGTATATCTATGGTGATGTAGGGGAAACCAGGTATGGTTGTAACATGGGGAGAGTTGTAACACCACCAATTCCACCAGTCAGGGATTAGACAGGATTCATATGATCATTTCAGTTTTTCCCCACTTCCACCCTGATCCCACACAGTGTTTGTCAAGGCTGGAAACAGGCGCATGCAGATTCTACAGAGAAAAAAATTGATTTTAAGGTAAAAAAGTATTTTTTGGACCAACACTATTTTTTTTTATTATTTATATTATCACAGATAAAACCATATGACTTATATTACATTCAACTGTAGTTTCTCAGGCAAAATATGATGCATTTCCCCCCTGCTAATTTCAAACCACTATGCTAACACAACTAGTTAAACAATGGCTGACAGCGGTGGGGTGGGTGGTAACACATCTTTGAGAAATGTTACAACCATCCCCTTACATAAAACTTGGAGTATTTTATTGATTTTAATAATTGAATTGAACGTCTAGTCAGAAAGACTGACAGAGGTGTGCCTGCCAATGTTTTGCAAAAGCAAATGATGGAATCACAAGAAGGGCAAGTCAGTCAGATCAGTTGTAAAGACACATGGGATCTGCCATGTGACACTGAGGAGATACTGCAAATCACTGCAGAAGTCAAAAGACCTGGGGTCTAGTGATCTTCCCAGTGTAGGAGTAGACTTTTCTCTGAGATGCAGGAGGAAATGTTGGTTGATAGTTTGACTCAGGCATCAGACCTGTTTGATGGACTAACTCCCCATGAGATAAGCATATGACAGGTCAGCCACTGGAGAGTGGAGTAAAACTGAATACTAGCACAGGTGCCAGACAAATTGAAAAACTTTTTGTGTCTATGTACTCAGGTTTTCTGCTCCACTTTCCTTTAGATCAGAAAATTTGCATACCAAGTGGCAGGAATACATAACATGAAACAACCACAAACATGAAATACATTGTTCTGAGTTGTTATTTTGTTTCACTAAACCTCTTTTTGTAGCATATTGCATGGCGTGATCTGTTTTTGCTTCTTTTGCCTAATTATTACAACTTTCCCCAGCAAGTGTTATCACCTTCGCCGGTAGTGGGGTAGGTTTTAACAAAGGAACACCATGTATTTGACATAAACTCATGAAGTCTGTGATATCCTTGTTGATTACTGAATTAAAGCCATTTGTAGTAAACAAATCTGGGTACTTTGTCTGAAAGTTTGAGAACTCTAGCTCAACAATTCAGTGATTTACAGGTGCTACAACAAAAAGCGTTACTTTACTCCCCTACTATTGTTTGACATGTTATGCAGTGCGGTAGTACATAGTTTTGGACGTAGCATTAATAACCCCGCCCAAAACGACACGCCACAGCAGTGTCTAGACGTAGCTCGGCTCTCCTCTCGCTCTGCATGGTTTCTGAGAAAAGGAGCGCAGCAGCGAACCCAGACAGCACTAACGGTTCATCACGGCACTGTTCACCAAGAGCTTCGCATGGAGCCGGACATCAGAGGTAATATTAGTACAGATTATTAGCGGGATAGTCTTACTTTACGAAGACGAGGTTGCACCGCAGTTTGTTCTACAGGGTTAATAAGAAACTTGCAGCCCAGCTTCGGCCTCTCAGTGCGGGACACTGGTTTGACCTCAGTCTGAAAATGTCTGAAGACAGAGCCTGGTGTGGGTCTGAATGACTCTGCAACCACTCTTTCTGTGTTGTGTGAGTGCTCTTGAGGTTGACGGGACTCTTTAGGTGCGCAGCGGTGTTCACTGGGTTTTGTTCGGGTCTCAGCAATGAGAGATCGCTGTGCGGCTGCGGCTGAATACTCCAATGAAACTGTCTGTTCTGTCTGCTAATGTGGATCCACATGTTCTGTCCGTATATTTAGTGAAGCTGTCGGTTACAGAGCACGCACAATAAAGGAGAAAGGGATTCCTTATTCATACAACACTTCAGACGTCTTTACGTACTGTCGTCACGTCAAAAAAAAAAAAAGAAAAAAAGAAAAAAGCTCGGTGCCTTTGACGTAGCTTGATGCCCAGAAAGAGGAAATAACCCCGTCTGAACATTTCAGTTCGATCCTGTTTTCTTGAATCCTAAATCCACCTTGCCTTCACTGCTCGCGCTGTGTGATTAGCGTCATTATTGCACTGGATGGACGTTTCTGCCGTGTTTTGAGTGTTTGAAGTTACATTTTGTGCATCTGAACCGGGCCGCGGTTTCGCTTTCAGTCGGATCGCAGGAGTAAAAGTTTCCTGCGCGCTCAACCAAAACAGCGCCTTCCTCGCTGGATACAACCGACTGTTTACCAACACGGCATTTCGCAGAGGATTTAAATAACCTGGAACTGTTTGTGCGGGTCGTTTTATAGGTGAGAAAAGTGCCGTAATCTTTACAGACGCGGGAGCGCGCAGTCCGTCGAAATCTACATTTATGTAGAGCTCTCTCTCTCTCTCTCTCTCTCTCTCTCTCTCTCTCTCTCTCTCGTACACCTTTTTCTAACATCAGTCGACGACAAATGCGTAAATGAACGAAGCTACAACAGTTAAACAGTTAGTCGTGCTCGTCCTCCCTCTCCTCCCTCCTTCAGTCTCCTCCCTCACGCTGTGCTCGCGCTGGAGCTCACTTCTTCACTTCTCTCTCTCTGCGTTCAGTTCAAGAGAACTTGACACAACTGCATGACTATGCCGGGTGCCCTATTCCTTCCTTTATTGCCTCTCTCTCTCTCTCTTTCTCTCTCTCTCTCTGAGATATACTGTACGTGTTGATGCTAAATAACCTTTTCTAAAATATATATTGTATTTTACATTTCTAAAATAGCTGATACGTGCTATTCTAGCGATTATTTTCAGTGATGTCTTTGCAGCCCCGGTGATGATTATAATGAACTATTCCATGTTGTTATGCGGTGACACAACTTTGTAAAGACAGACTAGTATGAACGAGGCATTTGAGCGATAATCCACATGGAGAGGAGGATCTTCAGAGTGATTTTCTGAGTGTTGAGAGTGAAGATCAAATAAAGTTAGCAAAGTGCAGCAGAAACAAAAAAGAGGGAGATTTGTCGCTTCACTCGCAGAGCTAACTTCTCTTTTTCAGTCAGAACAGAGCTCTGCGCAGACTCAGCAGAGCGTACATGAAGACAGCTTTAAAGTTAGTGTAGATAATGTTCCAGTGTTAATGCTAATTACTCAGAAATAAGTAATCAATTCAGGTTACTAATCACTTCTCCCAAAATGCCGTGGGATTACATCACTGGAAAAAGTAATTTCACTGCTCAGTACTTTACTCACATTTACTTTACATTACTTATTGTTACTCTGTACCAAATTATCTGATTATATTGGCAGATAATTGTGCTTGTTTCAAGCATCTTTTCGTAAAAAGCAAAATTATCTGCCAACGTAGTGAGATACTGTAATGAAATATTAGATATAACGACTAGATTTAAGATGATTTCACTTGCCAAGACATAACAACAACAACAATAATAATAATAATAATAATAATATTAATAATAATAATAATTATTATTATTATTATTGTCATTTTGCAGCTGTGCCACTCAGCTAATGTAAAAATATGCATCCATCTTTAGAGCCTCCAGAATCACTAAATCTGCCCCTGTAGTGTTACTGGATACAAACATTTTGAAATGAAAACTTAATTTAGGAATGTCACTAATCAGTTGTGTAGCACTCAGCGGTGTAATGGGAAATGATTGTTTAGCTGTCTACAGTGTGTTTTATCAGTAGGTTTAAACAGGAATGATACACACATTGCCAAACACTGCCAGCACAGTATCGGGACTAATGTGTTTAGGTATTCTTGTTAACTGCGTTAACAACCGTGGTGGCAAGAGGAAAACCTACATTCACACCGGTGTGTATTTCAGTTGTCTAATCCCCCCCCCCCCTCCTTTCTTTAATCGCAGATACCTTCACTGCTGGGTTTCAGCGCTTTCTCCGCGCGCTCCTCCAGCTCGTCACATGCACTGGCTCGGTCGGGTCAGGTAAGGACACTGTTCCAGGTTTAGAAATCACTTCATGCTGATTCATGCGCTGGGCGTACACTTACTAACATGACCAAAAGTGTTTGAATGCTTGTTTCCGCTCACTGTATATCAGATTATTCAGCACAGTGACGTTTTATAGGGTTCTTCCTCACTTTCGTGTGAATTTACAGATTACAGATGTTTTTCTGCTTGAATTACCATTACGCTGTTGAGCTTCAGCAACAGTAAATGCTCAGATGTTTAGCAAAAATGTTTAAAAAATGTCATAACATGCCATTAAGAATAATGACTGAATAACGCAAATTAGCACTGTTTTTTGCAATACAGTAATTTCTTATTTTGTAGTTTACTAAGCCTTTCAGAACGATATATAGGAGCTAGACTGAAAAAGTTCATACATTGCATCTATAGAAATCATCCATTTATGTGTAATTCAGTTGAGATGTAAATGAACTCATTGTTTAATGTAATATGATTCACTATAGGACGTACTGACTGAAATTTCTTTACAGTGGTGGTGATGGGAACCAGGGGTCGCCCTGTCTATAATACAAACATAGCCATTTTATTTGCCATTCAAAACCTACACGTGTCTTTAGAGTTTTATATGTTATGCGATAATTGATTTTTTTTTTTTTAATGGCCAAAACCTGATCTCAAAACTAGCAAAAAAACAGTCCCCTATGGAATTATAGTAGTTTGTTAGTTGAATGACCATTTTTAGCCGTTCTAGATTAAAGACAGACATCTGAAGCTTCTAAAATAGTGTAGCTTCAGCACAAAAGGAGACCGAAACAACATCGTGCATTAAAAAAAGCGCGCTTATATTTTAAATTACTTCAACAGAGTGAGGGAAATATTCAGTCTAGCACTGACCCTGACAAGCAACACAAGGAGGCGTAACATGGGAGGATACACGAGGAGGGCAGACGAACATACACAAAGCCCCTCCTAGGACACAATTTGCTACAAAAAACCCAACTGCTTCACTCAACAGCTACAGCGACATCAACAACAAACGTCTCTTCTTACACCTGGAGTGCTCTGCCTCCCGAGAGCCACTTTGTATGGCCACACCCTCTGACCTCTCCACAGCAGCGCAGCCTTGGCGGAGGCCACAATACATCCATACGTGTTTTACTTGAAGTTTGTGACAGACATATTAGCACAGTCACCTTTAGCTGTTTTACAGTGACTCTCAGAGAGACTGGTGTAGAGCTGCTGATGCTGTTTTCCATTTATGACAACCTACTGCCATTCGTATTCACAGTCAGTGACGTATCTAGGACCTCCAGAAGGCCTAGAGTGATGTTTTCCCTCACAAAATTGGCTCGGCCTGTTGGGTATCAAAACATCTTTGCCACTTTAAAATTATGCTGATGCTTAATCTAAAAGTTTAGGGCTTCTTTTTAGTGCTTAAATTTCTAATTTAACTAATATGATAGCTCTCTTGTGAGACTATGAGACTATTTTAACAGTAAACCTTTTGCAGTGTTTGAGAGTTAAAACATTATGAACTTATTAACTGATTAATAATGCTAATTAATGATTCCATTGATCCCTCCCTCCTCATTTTATACACCAAGCCTCCCATAGACCAATAGGTGAATTCTTTTGAAAGAATACAAAGATATTTACATTGAAATCAATAGTTAAACTCTGCTGTTCTCTGTATGTTAACAGAAGAACCTGTGCCCAGCAATTCTGTAGAGGAAACTTCACCAGCATCTCCTAACTACAGTTCTGTCAGGCCTTGGTTTGGGCAGCAAGAAACAACATGGCATCCAAACGGCATCACTTCACCTTGATGACCTCCAGTGGACTTGTGCTCCACTTTGCAAACCATGAAGTTTTATCTTTTGTTGCCTTAGCTGCAAAGCAAAGCACTTCTGAAATGAGCCATCAAACCACAACACCTCGCCATAGCTTACCTATGAATTTTACCAGCTTTAAAACTGAGGACTTGGACTCACTATCCAAGTGTGATGGAGGTGATAATGGAGATGGTGATGTATGGAGCACTGAAAATCAGTGCTGGTTTCGTGTCAGCATCTCACAGTGAGCTTTTTCAGCTCACTATAAGTAAAAAAGTGTTGTCTCCTGCTGTGATTCCATCGTTGCATCATTAGCCTTATGAAGCACAACACTAACGGTGCACAAGCCACTGTGTTGCTGTGTGCACACCACACAGTGAACTTCAGGTTAAAGGTATTGGTGTAACTGGAACCAAAGTTAAATATTCATTTAGGATGTTCTATGTAGATGGTACACTTTCATACTGGCATAAGTGCCTTTATCTTAAATGATGTGGGGCCTCCTAGTTTACATAGTCATCTCAGGTTTTTGAACATATGTATTGGAGCCAAAGTATGAATCTCAGGACATTGTAACCAAAGATATCTCAGGTAATGGTTTGTGTTTTAGATTTCTAGGATTTTGCACTGCCAGAGAAAATGAATGTAAAGATAGGGTTGTCAGGCGTGGTTTTACAGTGGGACAGTGATTGATGTACACAAGATGGAAAAAGATGTAGGCAAGATTCAAGAGCAGAGCAATCAAGTTGGTTTATTCAGTTTTTTCAACTAAAGCACATGCACTTGGTCAGATGAACAACTAGTGATTCAGTAATTATTGGGTCAAGTTGCATAGCCATGAAGTTAGTGATGTTATTGTCCTGAATATGCTGCTATATCTGACACTGTAATTTGAATAATAATTTCCAAAAATGAAAAGGAATTGTGCAGAGATATTACTAATTTCTCTTTGCTTGAGAAACGTTGGTGTTATTTTGTCTAGTTAAATTTTTTCACCCAATAATATCACTGTCTTCGTTGACCTTAAGTTAGGCCTTATTCCATTTATTTAATACAAGACCAATGAAGTTGACTGATGTTCTGTCCCACCCATCAACTTTTCCTTTGCTGCCTTTTCTTAGTAGCAATTTTTTTTGGGCTTTTCATGGTTATAACATGATTTGTACTACTTTTATAGTTTCAACATTTGTTAATCTTTTTTCTTTCTTTTTTTCACCTGATAATAATGTCTGTCTTCTTTCGCAGTAGGTTAAGCCTTATTCCATTGTGCAAGACCAGTGAATGATTTGTACTATGTTTTGTATTTTTTAAATGTGTTTTTACACTATTAGACTAGTTTTTTAACATCCACAATTTGTATTACTTTCATAGTTTCCGAATAACCACAAATGTGTAAATTGATGTGCAATGTTGTGGTACATTGGCCACCTGGTTTACCGAAGAAAGAAAGCATGTGCTATCTAATCAGCACCACCTCACTTTGATAACCTCCAGTGAACTTTTGCACCATGACACGGACACGTTACAAACTGAATTTTTCTGCGTTACGTCGCTTTGGTTTTCTAGGGCTCCCTGTGAGAATGTTTTATAGCACTGTTGTTTATTTGCTCCAGCATGTTAAGCTTTTGTTTCTCACTTTGTTTGAAAAAAGGGACTGTTACTAACACTAGATAGTCATTACACATATAAAAGATGTGATATGGTCAGTCATAATCCTTCTTCTTCTGTCATACTTTGTGCTAACATGCTGTGTGATATGAGAGGACAGCTTTGCCTACAACTGTGTTAAGCTCTCATTTGCTGGATGTCAAACTAGCATACATGGTACTGTATTATTACTGCATTACTGTTTTACACACACACACACACACACACACACACACACACACACACACACACACACACTTTTTCCAACCCGCTTATCCTTCTGGCCACTGGGCGGACGGCAGCATACCCCCTGGACAGGTTGCCAGTCCATCGCAGGGTAGACAGACTGCATTACTGTTACCATTTTTAGAATTTACTCCAGTTCCCCTTTTTAACAAACCTTTGCTTTTTCAAGTGATGTATTTCACTGTATTTCATTTCATTTGTAGACATGTATTTTTGCCTGTATTTGTATGTGGAAATAAATACCATATGTGTTGAATTTTCATATTTAATTGTTGTAATTCTAATTAAAACTCACATTTTGGAATTATAAACATGTAATTAATCTGTAAATTCACAGTGACTCACTTGCAGCATATTTAACAGGTAGTTACTGTAATTAAGAATTATAGCACACCATTATGTTTTATGTACAGTAATTACATACTGTATATTGTACTGTATATTGAATGCCAGTATACAGTACCAGGCTATTCAAGATGTCTGGCTGCGAAGCCTCACAGAATTCTCCCACAACACCAGCTTTCTCTCACCATCCTTCTGTCTTCCCCTTAAGATCCGGGTCATCCTACATGCCTTCACCCTGGGTGATAGGAGCATAGAATAAGACACATGATTACACTGATACAATATTACAGTCTTAGCCATCATAATTAGTACATCATTCTAGGCTTCCCCTTCCATTGGATCACCGTGGACCCTTTCAGACCCAGAAAGGAACATTCAGTCTTTGCAACATTCAGTCTTAACATGTACACTGCTAGAAATAAAGGTACAGATTGATAGAGAATATATGGTTCTCTATAAAACCTTTTTGACATTGGTTCTATATGGCACCCAAAAGTGTTCATCCATTGTTGCAAGCTTGTATTAATAGCAGAATCCTTTTTGCTACTATATAGAACCATATACAACACATTCTCCATCAGTCTGAAGAACAATTTCACCCTGCAAAGAACCAAATGAGTATGAAATATTTCTTTGACTGTTCATGGTTCCGTATAGGACCATTTTCTGTACTAAATAACCATTGAAGAACCATCCTTTTAAAGAGTGTATATGAAATTACACAGATCTGTGTGTACAAAGGTCACATGTGACGGTGTCTTTCAACCCACAAAGAAGAAAGAAAACACAATAGAAAAAGAAGCTTTTAGTGCGGTTTGTGTAGCACCTGAACCCACGTGTGTTTTGCACACCCGAAAAGCGGACAACGGCTGGTGAGGGAAGAGACTATTTTTAGCAGCTCCGGTGAAATAATCTGAAATCGGAGGAGCTGCTGCGCCCTCAGCTCTCCCAACCTGCGGCGTGTGAATGTGTTCAGCCGTGCAGTGTAGTGGCTTTAGAGCACCACTAACTTCACTAACTCACTGCTTATAACGCTTCTTGTCACAGAGCCTGTGTGCGTCTGAGAGTGATCTGTAACGGAGTGTCCTGTGCTGTTCTGAGGTTGCTGCTGTGATTCATGAGACACTTTAAGTTCGCAGTACCGTTAATTTGGAACACTCTGCTGTTTGACGTGTATAAGACTTTAAAAAACAGAGTATCGTCATATATTTAAGAGGTTTCGCGAGTGAGAATTATTTAGAGGATTATTTTACGATGGTGTTGACAATCTATGACCAACTGGATTAACTGTGTGTCCAATATAAACGTTTTGTTGTTGTTTCGTAAATTTGAAAAACGTATTTTTGTTTTATTCTTGTAATTTACGGTGTTTTACTACAAACAAAATTTTGTACATATTATGTTTATTGTTTGTTTTTATTTGAGGTGTCGTTTGAAATGCAAAGCAGTGTCCAAATCACCTGTAAAATCACTAAACACTGCATGCATTTTTTTGTGTACGTAAATCATGGCATCTGTTGCATCTTTTTTTTTTTTTGCTTTATTGAGCTGTACAAAATCACTGACCAGCTCACTGTCATTTGATTTTCCACAGCTCACTAAATCCGCAATGAAAAAATGAGTACATTTGTCACAGCACAGAGCAAAAGTTAAAGCATTATATGATATTTGCAGAGGGGCCCAGTACACCGTAATAATACTTTTATTTCATTGTTTTCATTGAAACCAAAGTGCTATCTTGTTGAAACATGATAACACAAAAACTATCCAATTAGGATCTTTTTTCTCTGAACTTCCAAATACACGATGTCCACCTGAATGGATAAATGAATAGCTTAAAATATATTTAAAATAAAATAAATAAAAAAGTTTACAATA
>JAILXH010254350.1:36925-47399 GCA_023558415.1 Piaractus mesopotamicus
CTGTGTTGATGAGTCTCAGCATTTATATGGACCTGCTGTGCCTGAATCTTGTGAGCTGCTCAGCAAAGGATGATTTATTAACATTCAAAAAATGACAAGCTTATGGAGTGGAGAGGGAGCCTGATGGTTACAGCGACTGCTGACCCTTTAGCATTCATCTCCCCTGCCCGCAGCCCTCAAATGAGCAATATTACATGTGGGAGTGGAGTGAGGGGAGAGCTGCCGCTTCGGCTTGCTTATTAGATGGTTCTGGGAGGATCCTTTGGTTAACCTTTCCGCGCCAGGCCCCCTCAACAGCAAATAAGCCGATACCTCTTAATTGTCTATCTGTTTTGCATGCAGAACGCAGGCCTCACTCTGGGAGCATCCAACTGAGCACGTAGGCCTCACCGCAATGCTAAAACCTCATTACACCGCCCCTGGACGAACTCGTAGCTCCAAGCCTCTTCACATACAATGCTTTTACCAGGAGCTGCGTGAATAAGTTTAGAGAAGGCAGCTCTGGCCAGATTTAGATGTTTCGCCCTAAAGCATCTGGTTGCGGCGTTTGAAAGGACTACGTGGGAGTCAGCTGCTCTCAAATGCAGCACTTTCCCTTCTGTGCTTTTTTCCTTCATTGACAATCTGTGTGATGTCTTTCTTGGCAGACAGGTGTTAGTGCAGAGTGAGCTGTGGGGGTCAGTGTTATGAGCGAAGTCAGGCTGATGTGTCGGTGTGGTCAGCGTGTAAACGTGTCTGTCACCAGCACCCCATGGAGAAGTAGACTGGACTGCCAAAGGGCATGATAGTTTAACCACCCACACAGAACAGAGGGAATCTTGAATGACCTGGGGCGAGCAAAAGCCCTTCACAGGACACCCTGTACTTTATGAAAAGGTTTTGAGGTCCCACTCAGTTGATTTGATAATAATGATTTGGATTACACTGGATTGTTGACCGCGGAGCATTTCTGATAGGAAGGCCAGGCATCAAAAAAATGCTACCACCACCACACAGTTCTTAAACATAAAATATATACATAAAATCTGTTACCAATTCATAGCTTTTCATTCTTTTGCTTCACTACAGTCACTCACTGTATTCTGTGTTACTATCAAGATCACGTAGTATGTTTAAAAGTTTTGCCACTGCTTGCATCCTGACTGGTCCAATTTAAATCGCCACAGAATTAAACCAAGCATAAAGAAGTAGAAGTCAAGTAAAGTTTGTGTTTTTGAGTTTTATTGTGATACAGGTGAACCCAGTAGGGCTGAAAGTTACATTAAGCATATCTATCTTCCTGTAATATAATTGGTTAGATAATAAATTCATGCCATATGTAAAGCCCACTCCCGACAATGTATATCATGAAAAAATAAAACATTCTTGAAAGTGGTCTGTAATGGGTTTTGGAACAAAACCCTTCATATAGAACTTAAATTCTTATTTTCCATTTAAAAATGTCTGTTGGAGTCTTTTAATAACACACTATGGTGCAATGTTATTAAGTACATTTTTGAAAACATGATTTTTTTGTATATGGTTTTGGTCTTTTTGTCCCTTAGCCCACCACAAACATGGGCACCCTCCCATGACAAAAAGTTTGGGCACCCCTGGTTTTGACTATTCTATACCGTTGCTTTTGTTTAGGTGATGAAATAAAAAAGCCCATGTTCCACCGCATATGACCAAAGCATCAATATAACAATAGCAGCCTCATCAAGCGCACAGCTACACAAACTCACTGGATCAAACTCAGAAGATAGATGCCTCTTCTTTCTGTGCTATAGGGACCAGTGTTATGGTAGCAGATGACTGTGTAGGTGGTGAAGATAAAGTATCCAATCCCCCTTGAAAAGCATGTCATATGAACTATTTATTGCCTCCACCAGCAAAGAAGTGGAACATGTGTGTATGTGTGTGTGATGGGGTTACTCACTTTGATTAAGCCTGAGTCCTCCAGCAAGCCATGATACAATGTGACCATACAAAGAGCTTTTAGCTTTCCTCTCATGGCTGCACCATATAATCTCTTCTCCACCAATACAGCTTTGAAATAGGAATGTGCCGAGTACCAGTGGCCGATATCAGGAATGCTGCAATAACTGACTCGGGATATAAGTCCTGTGTTGACTGTTTGGGAAGGAGCAGTAAATAACAGAGACTGTTATTGTGTCCTGTCTGCTTTTGCACAGCCTTTTCCAGCACACCTTTTGCCTTAGCGGGAAGATTCATAAAGAAAGATTCACAATTAATTTTTCTCAACCTACCTGCCCTTCACAGCTCCTGTTTTTTGTTTTTTTTTTTCTCCTTAGATTGAGATTTGTTACTGTACACTTTCAACAGTATGCCCCAACAGGTGGAGCAGTAAAAACGAAGGAAAAGCGATATTCATTTCCTTTATTGTATTTGCCACAGGGGAGCCTCCCTCCTAGTCGAGCATGGGTGGGAGAGAGGGACAGATTGGTGCTGGTTTAACAGCTCCAATGATCCTGGAACGGAAGATATTGACTGCAGTGCGCCTGGAGGTCAATCGAAGTTCACAAGCCGAGACCATATTTATGACAATCTATAAAAACACAAGGCTTAAAAGTACAGTGGAGCTGGTGGGCTCCCGGAATTTGCTGTCAGATTGATTGCCTCTGTTTGCAGGTAATGCTTTTCTCCCCTTCTGCTCCACTCCCGTTGCCATTCTCTCTGATTATTTACTCCCTTTTTCATCAGCGCTTTTCATTTTTGGGAATAACCTTCGAACCCCTGCACTTTATCCAAATGTGACGTCAAACGGAGCTTTCAGCAACCCTCTATATCCAGCTCTCTAAATACGGCACTTTACTGTGTGATCTGGCTTGTTGGCCGTCGCTGGCTTCCTCTGCGCACTGTGGATGCGTAGAGTTTGGGAGTCCAACTGTTACCAAGGTTACAGTGCTTGACCTGACCCCTCTTCGCCCAATCAGTCCATTTAGGTCTTGACAGCATTGCAGTCAAAGAGACTTGGCCGTTTGTAAGGTGATATATCCCATTCCGTCCATTATGTCCCATCTATGCTTTATCACTCCTGCTGCAGAGACCCTATACTACTCCTGCGTCGTTCTGTGAGGCTCGTAAGTTGTAAGTATAAGGCATGTCTTGTAACACTATAAGATGCAAGAAGGATTGTGTTTGTCAGTAGGCGTTTTACTGTAGCACCCTTTCACTGATAAATAGAAATTAGGTACAGCATTGGGTATACCTTACAGAGGTCTGATCAAAATGTATAATCAATACCCTAATTATACCTTTTAACTTTATATCTTTCCAGCACTAATTCCAAACCTTAGTCTTGGGAAATTCCTGTGCTGAGCAGCTTTTCATCATTACCTGCTCTAATGCTCTGGCTTTCTATCTTTGCCTGTTCCTAAATGTCTAATTCAGGGCACGGAGTACTTGATGACTAGTTGATGAATGGAATCAGGTTTGTTATTGCTGGGCCAATGATAAACTGCAGTATATGGGTGCTTCAGGGCTGGAATTGAGAAACACTACTTTAAGAAAGCACAGATAAAACACACCTAATGAATGCATCGCATTATCACAGGTTTACCCCCCTCCCCCCCCCCCCCAACCCCACCACCAATGTCAGATGCTCACATCTAGTCCCTGAGGTTGAGAATGAAAAACTTATCAGGCTGTCACCATCAATAAAAGTCAAGGTGATTACGTGCACTAATTCTTAATACTGGCTCTATGTTAGCTTTTCTTTCTTTCTTTCTTTTTTTTGTTCTTCACATTAGGCAGACTTAGACCTAAGCCAGGCCCTGAATCCGATGTAATCCCCGCTCGTTTGGCCTGAAACCTCTGGCATTCTCAATGAGCTTTAGAGGTGATGCTGCTTCGCCATTAGGGAGCCTGTGCATTGTGCAGGGGCTGGAGGTTGGACGGCGAGGCCAGAGGCTGGCCTTGTTTAATAAGTCTGCCATCGGCTCACGGGGGCAGCCCCCGACTCCGCACACTCAGGAGCTCCGCACCTGATCCCACCAAAATCACCTCCACCTGCCCAGCCGTGCGTCGGGAAATATCCTCTTAACTGTAAACGAGTTCATCCTTCCCAGATAAAGCGCTCCCATATGCATAATGAGAGCGCATGAGTGAGCGAATAAGCACTGGTGCTCATTTATCTCTCTGGCTCCCTCTCTTTTGTGTTCTCCTCCCTTTCCCTTTTGGCAAAGTCATGGCTGCGTTCTGACCATAGGCCCCAAGGATGTCCTGTCAGAGAGAAACAAGTGATAGGACCTTGCGTGTGTGAAGAAGTGAGGGTGTGAACGTGTGCCAGGAAGCTGTTACATGCCCTGCAGGTCTGGCCCCTGCCTGCATTTTCTTACCCGGCTGCAACGTAGAAGGCTTTGGATACCTGCTAAAAATACGACTCTTTCCCTAGAGCGCAGAGCAAATCTTGCACCATCCACTGACCAGCTTTAGCTTCCAGTTCTCTGGGCATTCTTCATCAAGCACCATTCTGTCAGAGGTAGCAAGGTCTGCTAAAATTGTATTTCTTTTTAAATGAAGTCTTGTCGGATGCCCCAGGCACGTAGGTCTGCACCTGTATTTTATTTATTTCATATATATGTTTTTTTTTCAGCATGACACCACCTTCTCCTTTATCTGTCTCTGTTGTTGCACTGCACTCTGTCTACAACAAAACTATTTGTAGCCCTGTCTGAGGGCTAAGCTGCCACGCTCTGTCCACGCTCCGCTAAGATCGATACCTACACCATTTTGCTTTCCCTCCGTGTAACCTCTTGCACCTGACACGTTGACATCAATTCCCTGTGACAGATGACAAAATCCTGCTATGCACCATCCATCTCCCACCAAAGCCTGGGAAGGGACCTTTCAGGGTAATAGGCTCTAATAGTCTCTCTCCTTGAGTGGCGAATTTCTCTTGCCAAGGAGGCTTCGGTGAAGGTGTCTGCTGCTAGTAGGCACCTGGGGACGATTCGTATGAAAGCTCAGCACAGTAGCACGAGGAATAGCTACGGAGCCCGTAGCAGTATCTGTCTGCAGCTTTGGCAACAAATCCCCCGTCTTTCGGCGGTGTGAAAGGAGGAATTATTTTCCTCCATGCAGCTTAGCCTAGCATTGTGAGGAGAAGTTATTATCATGTGTGGAGAATATAGATGCCATGACATTTTCCCTTTTTTTCGCAAAGCGGAGTGGGGAGGCCTTCTGGTGACAAGACGTGATTAAATCCCGACTCTGGGATTGTTGCAAGATCCATGGAAAGACATTCCTGGAGGGCTCCCTCACTCTTCCCAGCAGCCCCTTGCAATATACAGGGATGGATCAGATACAGTAAGCAGCGAAACATAGCATCTCCGTCTAAAGCAGAGATTAGGAGAGCCACTTAGAGAGCAGTTAATGCATTTGCACTAAAAGGATGGAAGAAATGATTTGAGGGGATATGCAGTCATTATAACA
Organism: Piaractus mesopotamicus; assembly: GCA_023558415.1. NCBI lineage: Eukaryota > Metazoa > Chordata > Actinopteri > Characiformes > Serrasalmidae > Piaractus > Piaractus mesopotamicus. Next base: position 42,362 of record JAILXH010254350.1, read on the forward strand.
ACTACCCAGATGTGGGTGCTTTTACTGGCAACGCTTGTCTTCCTGTTGTTGTTTTTTTTTTTTGGCAAAGTTTTGACATCTTCTCAAGGGAAATCAGATCAGAGAGAGCACGTAGGTAAATGGTTATTTCATCCCAAAACTTTGACAGACTCTCACCTTGGCCAGGAGACCACAAAGTGGATTTCCCTTCACTTTGTGTCAGGTTTGACCTGAAATGTTCCTCCGTGTATTAAATGTCACTAGCCAGTCCACAAGAAGAGGCTATTTAAGCTAGAAGACTTACAGTAGATCTTGGCTAAAATTGTCAGGCTGGTTGTGGCCTTTCCAAATCTCCTTTGTTTTAGTTCAGTCTTTATTCTTTTTTTAATTTACCTAATAAAACAGCTACTTGTGAATTTATGTCCAGCAATTATCCCCTTCAAAACATGCTTCTGAAAGCTTTTATTCTCTTTAATAGTGTTAACGTACTAAGCTTCATGACCATTTACTGTGGCACAAACACGGCAACAAATTTTAAATGGAACTACCCTAAAAAAATCATGTTCTAATGTATTGTTTCAATTATTCATATTGGCAAGGCTTTGTAAAAAGATCTTAATGACTTCTGGAGCACCACAGCGAGTGGTTATTAGTGCTTGCTAACACATTAGTACAGCGAAACGTGTCAAATCAATAATAATTAGCGGATGAAAGTTCTTTCTTTTTTTTTTTTTTTTTTTTACGGTTCCTCCCTGTATAGTTTCATTAAAGGGTTGTTGCTATTAGCCAGGCTTTTGTGGAGAGCGTTTATGAGTGAATTGTTTTGAAGCGGTGCAGAATTTACACTTTACATGATTTCAGTCATTATCGATGACAGGAGCTAAATGATATTAAACTTTTCTCAGATTCATTCTAGGTCCTGCATGGGTTCTACCATCTACCATCTCAATGACTGCAGGATCTTACACATTAATCTTGCATCTTCAATTACGTCTATATGCAAACAAACATTTTAAGAGATTTCATTTACTCTTTCTCTCTGTCAAATTGAGAGCAGCCACTCAGCCGTCATCTCCTGAGCACCATGTAAAGCTTAGTTAGCACGCATTAAATTCTTTCCCATACTGATCTGCTGAGAATAATCAAGGGACTTTGGCTGAGTGGGTGTAGATCTTAATACTAACAGACATCACAGGAGATTATATTTTGCAGCTCTGCCGTTCTGAATGCCCCCCATCCCCCCCAACCTCATCTGTTTGCGTGATCTGTTCTAAAGCAAGGTTAGATAATAGGTTTAAAGTGTCGGTTTTATTCCTGACGAGAGACTTGCCCTTTTAAATATTTGACCCCATCGAAATAATGATATGAAACTGAATTATTGATTGTTCCCAGAGGTCTCCGAAGTGGTATATTGCCACAGATGTATTCCAGTATGCTTTACATCCAAGGTCTTTGCTTATTCTTCCAGTCAAGAAAAATGAAAAGCACATGAACATGTGCGCACATGTACACTCACCCTTGGAAATGCATAATGCTTGTTTGTACATACTACAATGGTGGAACATGGAAATATGCAAGGACCATCCAGCTTTTTTTTTTTTCTAAAGCATCATTGGAAATCAATAGCTCTCCTGTTGTTGATGATGTTTTCATGAAAGTGCTTCCTCCTTCCTCTCGCGCTCTCTGCTATTCATATTGATTTCGTTGTCGGCCTCCCCGTGTAGCGGTGTTTTATCCTACCTTGTCATTCTATCATTGCCCTTAACTCCTTGATTATCACTGCATGAAGGACGCAGCACATAAAAAAGGCAAAAATGGTTGAAAAATGTTGGTTCTCAAAACTCCAGTTGAGCAATTATTTTTTGTTTGTTTGTCTCCCAGAGAAAGTTGCACATAACAGGCTAAGGTTTTTTTTTTCCCACTATGGTGGTCGTAACTATTTCCTCATGAAATCTTGATTTCAGCACCAAGAGTCTGCTCTGACTCAAATTATTTCTGAAGACTTTCTCATAGTCTATCCTCAGCATTCTCAGAGAAAGTGCTGTGAAGGCCAGAGTCTCGCACTGTAGCTAAACTGAAATGAAGCACCTTTAGGGGGACGCCGCATGTGTTTAAGGTTAAGGCACTGAAACGAAAAGTGGCTTTAGGCCCTGGGAAGCAGTGAGATCCCTCTCTGTGTTACCCTCCTTTTTTTTTTAACATGCTCCGTTTCCTTTAAAGTCTTAATGTAAAGTAGTCTTGCAGGGCCGTATGTGTTCTTGTAACGAGAACACACATCCACCACAAACAAAGCTGTGGCCCCTCTAAATCCCACCACAGATTCTTCTATAGCAGGGGTGGGGAACTGAGGGCCAGAGTCCAACACAGTTTGGTGATTTCCCTGCTTTAACATTCCATCTAAAACCTGGCAATTAACTGGTGGGTTGGATCAGGTGTGTTTGACCAGGAAAATTACCAAACTGTGCAGGAATCCAGCCCTCCAGGACCGTAGCTCCCCACCTGTGTTCTAGTCTGTGGTTTTTTAAGCAAGTGCATGAAAATCAAGCCATCTAGTGAAAGGTTATCATTAGCTAACAGAACTGTTTTTCCCTTGTGAGAGGTATAATTTATTTTTACTGCATGTAATGTATTCTCCTCACACGCAACACACATCTACATGGTTGTTTAGAATTTTTTGAGAGGTCTAACTTACGTTACATCCATGGGCTAGTGACAGGCTTGTTGTTCATTGGACAGTGTTGACGAGTGTACCCCCTATTTTGAGCTCCATTTTCACAAGGCATAGACTTGCTTTAAAAATTTTACGCTTAGTTTGTTTCCACCTGTGTTATCATGCACACATTTAGCCCAAAATTTCCCGTGGCTGTCACCAGACTTTCTCGTTAAAAGATCGCATCTGGCCCACTGAGTCTAAACGTGCAGTGACATTAATGTGAAGGTTTAGGGATAGACTTCTGTTAGAACATTGTGATTCTCTGCATTTGCTTCTTGTAAGCCAGACATCACTGGACAATTATAATTGCCTTCGTAAGGTTGATTGTATCATTGCCTCTTCAACTCCTGATGTTAACATTAAGTTACTCAGGTTCTCAGACTGCAGATTCTGATTCTGCCCCTCCATATGTAACTACTGCAGATATTTTACATATATTTTTTTTTTTTTTGCCAAGCACACTAAGGTACTTAATCAGTGCAATTGCTGCAAGGCCCTTTCAACCAGGTACATAAATGACTCCACTGTGTTTGATGTCCATATGGGAAATTGTCCCCATGGTTGAAAGGTAGAATGGAGCCACCATCTGGTTCAGGGAGAGTTCAGGAGACCCTTGCTTTTCTCTGGAGGGGATCCCTGGAAGAACGGCACAGTAATGGATTTCTAGCACTACAGCGAGGTCAGTATGAGCTTTACTGTGTCATTAGTGTACAATTAAAGGGCCTCAGTGACATGCAGTTATGGCTGTAACACTTCCCAAAGTAACGTGAGGGTCTCAGCATGCATCACAAATGTCCTCGTGCTAATGAATTGAATTACAAACCTCAGACTATTCCACAGGAGCTAAATTGCCAATCTCCCTTGAGCACTGGGCGCCACTCAAGTGCTTTTTTCCACAAATAGCCAAAGAATCCCCCAAGGGATCATTAGAACAACCTCCCCAAGTCTATGTTAAAGGATGAAAACCGGAGAAATGATAGGAAATGATTATAGAACAAACACTCGTGTCCGTTGTCTTTGCTCGGACGAGCAGGACCTCCACTTGAGCTGTTTTTCGCTGTTTATCGCTCTCCAAGCTTGATTTTTCAGCTCAAGCCCACGAAAGAGAGACAGAGAAAGGGAGAGAATGAAAATGAGCAGGTTCATGGCCTGATACTGATTGTTCCAGAGAAGCTTCACCAGTTTTTATACACAAATGGCCAAGTGCCCTCCAATATGATAATCTTTGCCCAGAAGCACTTTCATATTATTGTGTGTCAGATAGAGAAGCAGATAAAGAGGGCTCTGCAGAGAGACAAGGCAACAGATTTACAGTTTATGACCTACCGCTGGCTTTACCGACGTGCATGGCAGTTCTTGGGCAGCAATTAATGTTATCATCTGTTTCGCAAACGCACATTGAATGTAACATTAAGGAGGATTAATGGTGAGCAACAGGAAGCCTGAGGAAGGAAAGCTTATCTGCTGTTTAAAACTGTGGGAGAATCTAATATCAACGGTATTGAAGTTTTCGTATAGTTGGATATTTATATATATATTCCTGTATTTGCTAGTTTCTTATGTGTTCTTATATGCACTATTGATTTTGATGTCTTCCTGGATCGAAAACTAGAGAGCGCAATGAACAAATGGATTGCTCGACCTTCCACTGCAGGTGCGGGCCTTCCCCAAAGTTGACTTAAGCCCAAGGCACCTGGGCTGCCATTAGTAACTAGAATTTCACCAAGACTGGGTTTGTTGAGCTAAAAAAAAAGAGAAGAAGAAAAAAAAAAAAAACAGTGAGAGCAATGGAATTTTAAAAAAGATCCCTCTGCAGATCCCCAACAGGACCTCCCCCACCGTCTCTCTCTATCTTTATTCTTTCTCTCTCAGTTTCTTTCTCCTTTATTCTCTGTCTCGCTCTCTCTATGCTCTTAATGAATATTTATGTGGCCCACGCTGATGAGTAACCATTGGTTACTTACTTCTCAGAAGAGAATTCTTTCCCCACCATTTGAGTCTGGACACCGGCGAAGTTTGCTAGCGCGGCTGTGAGCTTGGCACGTCACATATCTCACTGTGTAATTCCTGCTGTCAAACGGGCTGTTACCAGGGCGATGGCGGGTGCAGCAGGGCTGCGGCTGAGGATGACCACTGCTGACACATGTTTCGCTGTGATTAGTGAAGAATTAGCCAAGCCACTCCAAAGAAGAGGGAGGGGCCAGAGGCAAACTCGAGCCTCATCAGTCGTCTCTATACTTTATAAATTGGGCAAGAGAGATAGAAAAAAACAAGAGAGGGAGAGAGAGAGAGAGAGAGAGAGAGAGAGAGAGAGAGAGAGAGAGAGAGAGAGAGAGAGAGAGAGAG
>JAILXH010254379.1:3551-15405 GCA_023558415.1 Piaractus mesopotamicus
TTTTTACTCACTGATTTCACTTTAAAGTAGATTTTCTGTATTTCTTATTTGTGAGAGGTTTCTGACCTTCTCAGCTCTTAGTTGTTACATGTTGTTACATTATTGTCACTTTGTGAATGTGACCACTGTATAGGAGTTTACATTGCCTTTAACCTTGTGGAATTTATGGATTTTGATTTCATCAGGACACTGACAAGTTAGTAACAGCATTATTATTATTAATAATAATAATAATAATAATAATAATAATAATATTTGTATGTTTTTTTTTTATCCTGCCTTCTGCCCAATGACCGCTGGGATAGGCTCCAGCAAAAGCATTGTACTTGAAACTTATTCAAAAGGTTTTCATGTGATAAAATGGACTGAAACATTCACTGGACTACAGTAAAGAGCACAGACTCTTAAAACATACTATCAAAAAGGCATTAATGTATCCTTTTTTAATTGGTTCAATATTTAAAATCTGTTGATTAAAGATTGTGGCATGAAAACAACATCAATGTACAAGCTATTTGTCTTGCAATTTAAACATCAAAATTTACATCAACATTATAGTAAACAACTCACACAAAAGGGAAGATATGGGCACAAGGGACCAAAACCTTATGGGGAGTCAAAAAAAACAGATTCATAATACAAAAGTCTTATTCCCTCAGTTCTTTCGCCCTGTCATTGACTTTGGAACTCTTGATCACATGAAAACATGAAGATGTGCTGCAGTCATGAAAAAGTAACTGAGAATTTAAACCAAAATAACTTACATGTTGCTGTTAAAGAAAATTAATGACAAACAGAGAAAGATGTATTTCTGTTGTCCTTGTTTGATGTCTGCTTGATACACGGTACTTGCCTATTGTATATTTTACCCCCTATAACTTTCAAAAATGACAACGTTGAATAGCGTAGCTGCCTTAATTTTTTCACATCACATACGCTTTATGGAGACAAAGATTAAAGGCGCATTCAGGCCAAAATTAAAAATGTAACCATTGCTTCATCTGTTTTGAACATGCCTATTCACCTCTTACAGTGGTGCCACAATAGTAACTAGAACACCATTAGCTGGTTTAAAGGCCAAGAAAACCCACTTCTGATGATGTATTTTGAAGGTGGGGTAACTACTGAAAAACTACGAGTGCTTTGGGGCAGATATCTGACCGGCTAATGCAGAAAGAAGCTAACTACTGCTAGGAAGCTGTATTTATTAGTCACTACATCAGTGGCTACACCAGTAGTCAATAATTCTTAATGGGATGTATTTGCGTAATGCATGCTGGCAACTGTAGTGAGAGGTCAATGATCGACAAAAGCACAAAAAGTATACAGAATTGTGAATTCTGCCAAAACGATGAGGTTGAGGGATCCAATGCTGCGCTACAGAATATTACATACCATGACAAATAACATTAAATGCTAGTTTTAGGCCAGAATGCCCCTTTGAACAGTCATGCTGCAAAATACGCCATGCTATTTTATGGCACAAAAACAAATACATGACTGAATTCTCGGTCTTCACAATTTGGCACTCACATTAGAAAACCATTAAACATACCAGTTGACATTGGCCATTATAATGAACTGTAAACATAGGCAATAGGGATAAACACAGGCAATAAAGACAGGCACAATGTGATGAAGGAAGTAAATTAAAAACAGTAAGAGAATCCTGTTGTCCAGCAGATGGAGCCAGAGTCATATTTGAATGTGGTGGTGTAGCGTCAGCAAGTTTGTGCATGTCTTCCTTTTTTTTTTTTAAAGCTAAAGTAGGACCATGCAGCTCAAAATCATGGTCAAAATTTTGTAAAGCAGGGCAAATCTAGCCACAGATCTCCTAAACAGTCCACAATTTTGTTATTTGTCCAGCTCCCAACTCACCTGAGCATAATTAGCATTCCAAAGTAAACTGAATGCAGCTTCCTAAGGCCTTATTCCTCATCTTCTAGTTAATCTGATCTTATAATGTAATTAAGATAAAGACAAAAAAAGTTAAAAATGATAGCAGTCTCATTATTTGGTATCCATTGCACTAGGTAGTCTTAAAGGGGCATTCTGGCTAAAAAAAAAAAAAAAAAAATGTAACTCACCCCTTTAATAATGGTCTTTTTTCAGCAGGGACCTCTTACAGCGGTGCCACAATAGTCACTAGAACAGTGCTTTTTGGTTTAAAGGCTAGGAAAACCCCTTTCTGATGATGTATCTTGAAGATGGGAGGAAGTTTTAGAAAACTACAAGCACACTGGGCAAATGCAGAAGAAAGCCTGATAGCTAACTTTACTGCTAGGAAGCCAAATATCACATCTGTATTAGATAGCCTCTATATAAATGGTACATCAACAATTTTCATCGCTGTGGAGGAGATTCACAATGGTTGTATGATATCGTATGACATTTGCATCATGCATGCTGGGAATTGTCGTGAGAGAACAGTGATAAGCAAAAAATGATCTAAAATCCTGATTTTTTTCAAACCAATGAGGCTGAGGGATGTAATGATGAGCTAAAGAATATTACATAGCCTGACAAATAACATAGCACATGCTAGTTGTAGACCAGACAGCCCCTTTAATCCAAGTCCAGACAACTGTGTTAGCCCAGAGAGACGTTGCTTCCCTGAGCGCTCTCAAAAATAACGTTCATTTTTGTGATCACTGCTTTAACACATTTTGTGTCGGACCACAACGTCACAGCATATCACAAATACACAGACTGTGTAATCTGAACACATTTTTGTGTTAAAAATCTGAACAATGCCTGTGTTGAATAAGATTTGTTGCGTTACACATTGTGTTTTTTTGAGTGGAGAAAATATGCAGGCCATTATAGCCCTTTTACAAGAATCTACAACTAGACAGTGAAGTATTATCAGCTCTGGACAAGAGCAGGACTGAATACAGCTGCATACAGCTATACAGCCCCAATTCATAAGACTGTAGAAGACAATAGAAGCAGAAGGGGAACAGAAAGCATTCTGAGCTGTGAGTGACAGCACCTATAGCTTTAGCTCTGAACATAACCAGCTGACCTGAAAATGGGTTGCTTATAGTTTGTAACAGAATGAATCAGCGCAAAGAACAAACAGGTTTAGAAAGCCTCGCTGCATCAAATAGAGCTGTTTAAACCAGTCCACTGAGGGCCCCAGTGTACAAATAACCTATATGTCCAAAAGTATCTGGAAACCGCTTTAATTAGTGCATTCAGCTACTTTAAGGTGCACCTATTGCTGACACAGGAGTTCAAATGTACATAGTTTGTATAACCTCCATAGAAAAGCATTGACAATAAAATAGGACACACTGGAGCAGCTACCATGAGCCTAAGGTCACCACGCCTAATACAAAGCATCAGCTAGAAGGGTATAAAGCCCCCCAGCAATGGACTGAACAGCAGTACAACTGTGTTCTCTCGAGTGAGAGCTCCATCAAATGAGCTGGAGTGGAGAACTAATGATCCAACATCAGTACCTGACCTCACCAATGCTTTTGTAGCTGAATGCAATCAAATCCTCACAGAACTGTTCCAATCTTTAGTGTAAGGCCTTCCCAAAGGAGTAGTTACTATTACCACAGCAAACGAGGGCCAGACTCCCTGTTGAAACCCTTGATTCAAACTTTTGGCCCTGTAGTGTTTTTCTTTCATACCTGCGTTCCATTCCATTCAATTTGCAATTACTTGTCAAATGAATACTTTTTACATATACATAACTGCGAAGTAAAAAAACACCTTTTTGTTTATTTCATTTCCAGTCCAACGTGCAACTTATTCATTTTTCAGTGTCAGAAAAAAAAGCATAAAACATATTTGGCAGAAAATTACACCGAAGCCTGCAACACCAAGTATAATATCAACTCTATAAGTATTTAATTTGTCCACTTGGCCTGTGAGAAACAGAAAATGCAACCAGCTTCTAAGACTGGACTTTGGAGGTGTGGAAAAATATCCCTGCAGATTTCTCTGAAAAACTGAAATCAGGTTTTCTGAAAAAAAATAGAAGCTGTAATAAAGACAAAGAGTGAGCACACTAAATTGATTTTGAAAAAGACATAATTGTTATTTTTACTTTTCTTTTAAAAATGTTTCTCACTTCCTCCCGACACTGAAAAATGACCAACGTGTTCTTATTGGCCAATCTGACAGGAAATTAAATAAATGAAGGGTGATCTCTGACTTTTACACAGTATGGTAGATTTAAATTATAAACTAGATTCAAAAGTTACTTTTAGATGTTTAATTTAATATTTCAAACATTGGGGGAACAAGCTAATAAAATAATACACTTAAATTATCCATTTGTTTTGTGAAGAAATTTGATTGCCACTTTAAATATGATGCATTCTGGATGTTAATTTTCTTATAACTTTTTTAAATTTTAAAATAATCTACAGCACTGTTCATCATTCTGGATGCATGTAAACATGTTAAATGTCCTACTAAGTATTTGAAACCTATGAAGTATAGGACTAGCATACTTGCAAAGAACTCGTAAAATAAGGTGTTGGTATGCTTAGTGCAAAAAACAGCTGCAGACACTGTGGCCCTCAATGGAACGCATTACATAACTCTGCGCAGGCTGCTGTTTTTCTCCCCTATCAAAGTTCAGCAGTCATTTCATTCATGACCATGAGAAGGTTTTGTTGAGACAGCAGTTTGCTTCGGCTTTCCAGCTTTCACATAATTCAAACTTTAACAGTGAACGTACTCAGAGAGTGATGGTGAACATTTCTACAAACTGACACTAAGTGCATCTCTGTACGTTCTCCAAGAAGGTAAACAATGGAGGGTTAATGGAGTGCAGGTGTTTCTCCCCCACAGTCTTTGCTCAGTCTTCGCAATTCCCTCATGGGGTCAGAATCAGAAGACTGGGTTTTGGAATCTCCACTGCAAAAAAACCTAAAACATAAAATTCCAATGACCAAATTCCGGAATACTCCGTTCTGTGTATAATGGGAGCCAATGGGCAGGTGCTGACGGTGGGTTTTAGTTAATCGGTTTTCAGTTCTATTTTATACTCGGAGGAAAATTCAGCTAAGGTTACTGTCCATAGTAAACGGCCTTATCATACAAATGTGGCAGATAGAGATTAGGCTGAACAATGTAGGAGTATTCCCTTTCAACTCCAAAATTTGCAACTGGCAGAATAGTTTTTTTCTGGCTTTCAAATAAGAGCAAGGTTACGAAACCTTGTATAAAATAGAAAAAAAAACATACATAAAATACATATAGAATGAGCCCGAAAAACCCAGAACAGGTCCTGTTACAGCCAAAACCATCCCTGACCAGTGCTATGTTTCACATATATTTAACACAAAATTATATAAATGCCCCCAACCAAGTATAATATCAAATATATTAGTATTTATTTTATCCACTCTTTACTTTTGTGCACCCTACTACCACTTTTACACTCCCTTCCCTCTTCTTCCCATTTTAAAAGATCAAAAACAAGAAAGCTTGCAATACAACACCAAAACTGGACATCAGAGATATGGAGTAAGGTTTCATCAACTGATGAATTTTGTAATTGGGATTACGTGGACCACGAGAAGCAGGAAAATGCGACCAACTTCTAAGACTGAGCTTTGAAGATGTGAAAAAATATCCCTGTAGATCTCTCCCAAAAATAATGGAAGTTATGATAAAGGCAAAAAGTGGATGCAGTAAATACTGATAGATTAAATTTTATACTTGGTGTTGGAGGCCTTTGTGTGTCTTTTCGTTAAATGTTTCCTGCTTTGGTCCCCGGCTCTGAAAAATGAATAACTAGTTCTTAATGATTTGACAAGAAATTAATTAAATGAAAGGGACGGTGTCTGACTTCTGACAGTATTGTACAATAATAAATTATGTAGACTTTAATTATAAACTAGACACCAAAAGGCAGAGATGTTTCAGATTTAGAGGCTTTCAAATAATAGCAATTAGGTTGCAAAAAATGAAAAAGTACACATAATCCACAGAATACATGTTTCTGCACATTTTAATGCACAATTACTGTTTATCAATTTAACATACTGGGAAAATCATAAAACATTGTCCCAATATGTTAAACTCAGCAAATATATAGAAATTATGCAATAAAAATTGCAGAAACATTGCACATTTTAACTTTAACTTAAGTGTGTTCTCTGTAGAGGATGTGTTAATTCACTAAGAAAATCAATAAAACTTGTAATTTTATCAAGAGTGCTCAAACCTTTGCATACGACTATACATAAAGAATGAAAAGCCAGAGCCATGGCTGTAAAAATCATGAAAAGATCATTACGTTACTAGCACTAATACTGCGGGAATGCTGAGCTGACTATAAGCTCTAGAGCTGTACAGTTGACCGCCACTGAGAGTCATTACATCCACTTGAAAGGAAAGTATTAATTAACAGCTTGTATGTATTTCTGATTTCATAGTAACCATTAATCTGAATGTCATCCGTGTCAAACCTTAGATCAGGACCAATGGATCTGACAACAGGATCCCCAAACCCCCACCCCCAACCCAGTGCATTCACATTACTGGCCCTACCAGGACGTCTGAAAGTGATCATAGAGAACATTTCATCATAAATATTTAATGAGGTCAGGCAGGCAGGGCTGGGAAGAGAACCTTCATTCAGATTCAATGACCAGTACGTAAATCATGAATGTAGAGAGGTGGCTACCTCCAATGTCATTTGACGGTACCAGTTCCATAGTGTTCCTGAAAAACAAACAAACAAAAAACAAACAAAACAAACAAACAGAAAACATCGCTGAGTTCCTCTACATCTTTGGTCAGAGGAATGCGGACGGTCCTGGAACCATCTCTCCGTGGTCTGAAGGCGAACAACAAACAACAACAATGATGATGATGCGGCGCCCCTTAAAAGGAGCCGAGCTGAGGGCAAGCAGACTTTACAAAAAGTTTGTTGGCAACCGTTTGCTTAAAAACTATAAATTTCGCTCGCTTGACTTCTCTTTTCCTCTCCGCACCGCAGTCGTTCAGAGGATTGTCCCTTCTGTGGTCGTTCTGTGGTTCGACTCGCTGTGCTTCTCAAAATTATAGATCCTCCTGCTCCCCAAACAGGGCCAGAGAGATGGAGGAGGGGTTTCGGATGGGGTTTCACAAATAAAAAGACACTTTACGAATCAGAAAACTACAAAGTGTTGTCCAGTCTTTGTGTGGCCCATCCCCCTGCTCCCCCGTGATGTGACAGTTGGTTTCCCGAGGGGCCAAAGCCCATTAAGACACGCCATCACCATCCACGATCCACAGGGTCATCAGTTCTCAACCCCGAGAGCAGGTGACTCACACATGTGCTCAGTTCGTTTCCACTTTGGCTTCCTGTTTGTCCTGTAAGAGCGGAATGAGGGACTCCCACGCTGCAAGGCACTGCAGGACATAAGAAGCAGAAGGAGCTGTTAACATCTGGCTGTTCATTCCCCAAAGCAAGTCAAACATTTTTCATAAGGAAGAGCACTTGAGGTCAGAGGACCTTTTCACTTCTTTCAAACTCCCAAGACATGTGAATGCTCTGGCAACACCTTTGGAACAGGAGGGGTGCATTTGTTAAAGCAATAGTTTGGTCAAAAAATCAAATTTACAGAATTTTTCCATTACAAATGTAGTCAATCAGCCAAGATGGGTTTGGTTCTTTAGTTTTGACTTGAGAAATTCACATGTAAAACAACATTCAGCATATCGACTGATAGTCGAGGATCGGGTATTGGTATCAAAAGGGAAAAGTGGTATCAGTGCATCTTTCCCTAATATTCAAGATAAAAAACTCAGGAGACACGTGTAGGTTCACTGGTGGTTCTGAACAGTAAATAAAAAGTGTTGTAGACAGGAAAGTTTCTCTACAATGAACCATTTCATCAAACCACTCTGAATTACTTTGTTTATAATGATTAAATTACAAAGAAATTGAGAAAATGGTGGAGATCCCTTCAAAGGGGCAATCCGGCTGAAAATTAGAGTTTAATATGTTACTTGTCATGTTGTGCAGTACTCAGCAACAAGTTTTTTTTTTTTCTAACCTTTCATCCAGTGAAAAGAAGCCAAACTGAGGTAAAGTATCTTGATAGCCAGCTATCTTGCCAACTATAGCTTTAAGCTGGCTCAGCTATTCCTCTAATTTGAACAATCCACTCTCTCCATTTTAATTATTATATATAGACAGAAACTACAGTTATAAATCTGAAGATTATCACATAAAAAAAAATGTTTTTCAAAAGTTCCTCCCACATCCCAGATACATCATCAGAAGTGGGCTTTCTTAGTTTTTTTAAACAGGAAAATCTTGCTCTGACTACTGGAGGACTGCTGTGGGATGCAAGTAAGCACGTTTACAACTGCCATAGCGATGGCTACACTTTTAAATTTTGCTGGGAGTGTCCCTTTATGTCCAAAGACATTCATCACATGATCGAAAGCAATGGTATTTTTGCATATTCTGATATGAATAAACGTTTCAAACTTGACATTGTAATTAAAAAACAGCAAAGTGCTGCAACAATCCATCAGTGGACTCTGAACAGCAAGCCTGCCGCTTTTGCTGTACAAAGTAAAACCAGCTTCTGCCTTTCAGCTCTGTTCTATGGACTCTTCCCCTCTTGGCCTTGGCTTCGGGAATTTTGCAGAGCTGTGTCAGTACTTGGCACAGCTGATGAGCTAAAAGGTGAAAGAATTCCACTGCTAGTTCCACTCACCACAGCCGGAGCTATTTCAAGGCTACAGTCAGTCTAGGACTGCTCTCAAGCCATTGTGTATACAAATGTGATGGATTATGTTTTGTAGCTTTTTATGTTTTAGCACAGCCATGGAACTGACAGCGTGCATCTCAACAATAGTATCTCCATCTTTGTCATGCATTGATTTGGATCTTTTAATGCTGAAATCATTAAGGAGTAAACTTCCGACGTAAACATACTCCTTTTACAGATGTAACAGAACAATGACAAGAAAAACGTACCATCACTTTGTAAACAAAAGAGGTTTTAAATAAGAGTTTGATGTAGTGTATAAACACGTTTATATGATGTATATAAACATCCAGCTTGCCTTTGGATTGAGGCACAATACAGAGCATCCGATCAGAGCAGAGATCATTTACATACATCAGTCTTATAGGCACCGCATCTGTGTCGACTTGCGCTGCTTCAACCCTTTCACGTTAACCTAGCTTTTCTCCCTCACCTTCTCATAGTACTGGATGTTTTTGTCCGCCATGCCGGTCAGCAGCTGTCTGAAGTCCTGCCGTTTGTTGTTCTGCCAGCGGTCCCAGTCGGCCTTCAGGTCAGCGTTGAAGCACTCCACCCGGTCCTGGCACTTCTCCACGTCTGTGGGCACCTGCAAGAGGGATGAACAGGGGAAGATTAGAATGGCCCACTTACTGCCAGTAACTGTGCCCTGCATCAACCCCTTAATCCTAGCAATTACCAAACAGCAAATACTAGCAAACGGTAAACAATTCACAACTCAGGAAGCAAAAGGAGCCTAAGAAGTTCTAAAATGTCCTAAAAAGCAGCTGTCAGTTGAGCGAGATATCACTTTTCAGTATGTACTGAGGGGGCTGCAGCACCCCCAGATTTCAGGACTGCAACTGCCAAAACAATTATAATACAGGGATCTGAGCTTTTTAATGATTTGAGCATCATAAAGACCCATGTGTGCTTGTTAAAGAAGTTTTTTTTTTTTTCTTTTCTTTTTTTTTTTTCTTTTTAAATCAACTGTTATATCTCCCGCTTAGGGTGCTTTCCAGCGTTAAAACTCACCGTGTGCCTGTGGATGTGACTTGTTACTTTACCACATATCAACAATCTGATCGGTTGCCGCTTAGTTCATTTGTAGTCTTAGTGCATCAGCAGTCTGACGTGTCAGTTATAACTATATACCGTCTCACTCGTTATAGCGCAGTATGACACATTTTGGTCGATGTAAATTAGCAAAAAAAAATCTAATGAAAAAAAAAGCAGATAATTGTGCATGACATCACTGTTCACGTCACATATATGCTGCTTAAAATTTCAGCACCCTAAACTTAAAACATCTTCCTGTGTCCCTGAACATGCGTGTTTGTAAGTAGGAGATGTAATAGACTACGTAATTCCATTTTAACAATAACGTAACATGACAAATGTAAAGCAAATTGACAACTATGTACACTAAAGAGCTGAAAACTAAAATGCATGTTTGTTTTTAAATCTTACTGGGGTCTTCTTGTCCTCGCGAAACGCTACAGCCTCCAGCTTGGCCTCGTACTCTGCCTGGACTTGGTCCCTCTTCTTCAAAACATTCTGTAAACAGAGCGCAGCAGCATGACTCAAGCATCGTACATTAGTTCCGTGAACATCCTGCCAAGCATCCGTCATTAAAATCCTACACAAATTCTGTTTTAATAATCTAAAGGCCATTATTTTTTTGCCTTATTTAAAATCCCACTCACGGTTGAGTTTCTGAAATGAGTTCACGGCTCAGTGTTTAGCGTAATTGCACTCGCATAAAGAGTCGGCTTCAATATGGAAGCTATTAAAACAGCTTCTCGCCTTGTCCCATAAATCCAGGCCTGTAGACTCCCACTGAACTGTCTGCTGAGGCATTCCGGGTGGAAGAATGATGGCCCCCCGCGATTGGAAAAATTAACAACATCCAGTCAGCAACAGAGAAATGCTGAGGCACCCAATCTGTTCTCATTACAGCCCCACAGAAAAGACTGCCGTCAACACAAAGATAAGAGCACTCCAAACCCAAGCTGAAAAGTGATGTGTTTTTAAGTTGAAATCTAAAATGGAAAAAAAAAATGCTGCAACTGTCCATTTTAGCACTGCAGTAAGGTTTTCAAACCATGACAACTCTACAATGCAACTATGGCAGAGTGGAACCCTCAGGGCCTTCTGTGAAGGCCTAATGATTTCTGGGAACAACATAATAGCTCTTTTTTAATTCAACAGTATCAAACTTGTAGTTAAACTTTCCATGTATTACAGTACTACTCTTCTTTCATTTATATCAGAGACTTTTTTTTCCTCCATGGTGATACAGAAAAGCTGCCTCGCCAATTGGTTAGGACTTCAGGAGCTGAAGAGAAACCCCAATGCATTACATTACCAACAACATCATAAAGTGACAGAGGACTCAACCAAATGTTTTCATTTTCAACAGATCACTCTAGGCCTTCCGGAAGTCCTAGAAACATCACTGACTGTGAATACAAGTGACAAGTAATCATTGCGTTGTTAGAAATGGAAAACAGTGGCGACAGCTCTATACCAGAGCTCACTACTAAAAGAGGCACTGTGAAACTGTTACAAGTATATGTAAACATGTCTGTCACAAGTTTCCATGACAAGTACAACATGTAGAAGCTTCAAATGTCTGTTCTTAATCTAGAAGCGCAAAAAAAAGGTTCATGCAAATCCCTGTTAGCACTAACAGACTACTAGAATCCCATAGGGGTGCTAGCAGTGAGCATTTTCCTCATGTTTTGATCAAGTTTAGACATTGAGCCTGAACTGGAGGCCTTGCTTCAACAGTTATTGAATTACACAGCATCCACTTAAAACCCAGAACTGCATCTAATAAGGCCCAAGTCTTTTCCATACTGTTTAACATCCAGCATGGTTATGAGATTATTCCTGCAGTGAGTCAAACAGACGGCAGAAGTGATGACTGCTGGTAAGATTCTATCTGGATAACAATGTCTGTTTACATTTTTTTAGTTAATCTTCATAAGGTGATTATGTTAATTGAGTTTCTCTCCAAGTAGAGAGGCTCGATAAAAAGGCTTCAAACACAGTGCATATTAAATGTTGTAACTGCATATAAAACATGGTTTAATGGATAAAGACAAGAACAGGAAGTGTAGATTGTGAAATCGGAA
>JAILXH010254426.1:1791-15204 GCA_023558415.1 Piaractus mesopotamicus
CTGGTATGTTTTCTTTTCTGCAAGTTCAGCCATTCTTGGGATCAATTTCTGAGCTGCTGAGCTGAGTGTTTATATTGTTTGAACTGCAGCTGAATGCGGCTAGTGTGTTTGGTGATATGACTGGTGTAGAATTGTGTAGAATTATAACTGTTGTCCCATAGATTGTTGCTAGAGTAGGGGGTGGGAGCGCTCATTCCGTTGCAGTGCATGCTGGTGATTGTAGTGCAGCACACTGTAAAACTAGCTAATATCACATGAAAATTAAAATGATTTCACAGGCCAGATAGAATTTTGCCTCGAGCCACACTGGGGGGTTAAGAGATGCACTATATTTGGAGCTAGGAAAGTGTTTCTCACCTGTAACGCATTCAAAAAAGGTCTACCTGTTTCTTTTGTTAGAGGTTAAATATTAAAAGTAGTTAGAGTAGTTAATTTTCAAGAAAGGTAAAAAGGTAAAAATTATTCTGTTTTTCTGACTGGCCTGAGTTCATTGTCACTGCTGTAAAGCTGGGACTGACTGGACTGATATGATTGGGGTCAGTTCTTTTTCAATTGAGAAGATTATTTAATTATAGCCAATAATTAAAAGAAAATAAATTTAATTCAGCTATTAATATGCTGAAAATGAGGCTAGGAACCAGCAATTAAACTCCTCTGCTGAACTGGCGGATTGAAATGGAACTGAAAGGAACAGGACTATAGGCTAATGCCTTCCAACACTGTCTCTGTATTGTCAACACAGTTTTGATGTCAACGTTAATTCACTGGCCACTCTATCAGAAACACCTACCCTATATAGTCATATGCCATGTTCAAACATCCCCATTCAAATGAATGTTTTGTTCACCTTCTAAGTGAAAATGAGTTAATATACCTTCTGCAAGGAACACATATTTTCTGCAAAATTAAGAGCACGACTTCTATTTATTTGCTGAGCTTTAATAATAATAATTTACAAACAAAAGCATAAAATATCAAACATTTCATGACTTAGGGCTGTTATGGTCATGACAGTTTGATGATTGTCATACAAATAATTGTGATTAACCATTTAATTGTTCTTGTTCACTGTATGCAACTTTTAAAATGGTAGTCCTACACCGGTAGTCCTATACAACTGATACTCTCACACAAATGTCTCAACTGCACGGAATCATGTGTAGTTTAAGCACAAAAAAAAAATCTGTTATCATACCTGCTAAAAACATCAGAATTAGCTACAGAGCTAACAGATAAACAAAAACTACTTGTGCTGTTCTCTAAACATGTTAGTTTAGTCACCAACTTGTTTTGTCTCAACGAATGCATTTACTGCTTTCTTTTATTTACAATTTTTACTTATTTACAAAATTCACTTTCTGCTTGTTGTGGCTTAATATTATTGTGAAATCTAACGACTGTGGGGGCTCAGACTCGACTTGCACTCAAGTTGCATGTTAACTGACTGATGATTCGATGAGACTCAAGACTTGCGGAATTAACTGACTAAACTAGGAGTGCCAACCTTAACGTGATAAATGAAGAAAACCTTTCGGTTCCAACTTTATATGTGTGACTTTGCCCACAGGGTGAAACACTGGGATTATCCCAAGAGCCCCGAAAAGACAGGTGCCCACAAAGACTGTACCTTTTTTTCTTACTTAGAGGCTCTTAAATGAAACACTTCAATCATTAAATAATAATTATGGAAAGCATAATTATAGATGTGGTGCCAGCAGCCTGGAGTTTCGTTTTTAATTCAAACGAAGATGCTGCTGCTCGCACAAATGGTTCCACCAACCAAAAATATCCGGTGTTCTGTGGGCAGCATTCTGTGATCCCCTGATGAAGGACTACAGGATCACCAACACAAACTGTGCAGCAACAGATGAGCTACGGTCTCTGACTTAACATCTACAAAGCACTGCTGTATCTAATCCAGGAGTACCAGTGCATCACACACTAACACGCAGCCAACACCACCACGTCAGTGTCACTGCAGTGCTGAGAATGATCCACCACCCAAATAACACCTGCTCTGTGGTGGTCCTGACCTCTGAAGAACAGGGTAAAAGGGGGCTAACAATGTACACAGAGAAACAGATGTTCTACAGTCTGTAATTGTAGAACTACAAAGTGCACCTATATGGTAAGTGGAGCTGATAAAATTGACAAAGACTGTAGAAACAAGGAGGTGTACTTAATGAATTGGACTTTGGGTGTGTATTTCCATATATTTACAGTGGGTACATGAGCATCAGAACTGAACCTTGGAGCAATGAACGAAGGTCATCTAGTCTGATAAGTCCTTTTCTTTTACATCACATGGACAGCCAGGTACATGTGCACTGTTTATCTGGGGAAGTGATGGCAACAGGATGCACTGAAGTCAAGACACTGAAGGGTGTGTGATGCGCTGGACGATGTTCTGCTGGGAAACCCTGGGTCACGGCATTCATGTGGATTTCAGTTTTATACGTGCCGCCTACCTAAACGTCTTTGCAGACCAGGTACACCCCTTCATGACAATGGTATTCCCTGATGGCAGACAGCCCAGACTTCCCACACTGCACACACTGCTTAGGAATGCTTTGAGGAAGATGACAAAGAGTTCAAGGTGTTGCCCTGGCCTTCAAATCTCAATCCAGCTGAACATTTGTGGGATGTGCTGGAAAAAGTCCGATTTGTGGTGGCTCCACCTCAGAACTTACAGGACTTAAAGGATCTGCTGCTAAGGTCTTGGTGCCAGATACCACAGGGCACCTTCAGCTACTGTCTTGTTGAGTCCATGTGTCAGCAGGTTGGAGCTGTTTCGGTGGCACATGGAGGACCAACAGCGTACTAGGTAGCTTGGCCGATGTAATATTAATGCTTTAATCCTACATAACCACAAACCTAAATTCAAAGGGTCACTTCTGTAGCGGTACAGCAGTAGTGTCTAAGGTGAGATTTTCCAAAGTAAAGTCTAGGAAAACACTCTTTGTGAAGTCTCACAAAGGTCAGAGGAATTTTATGAAGTACAAAGGCTGTAATCTTTTTTTTTTTACCTACTAGGTGGTTAATGCAGAAAGCTAACAATACTGCTAGGAAGCTGAATATTGCGTCCATATTTCTTAGCCTCTATGGCTATGCTAGCAGTCAGGATATCTTTATCACCCTGGGGGAAATCCCAATGGTTGTACAATTTATTTGCGTAATGCATGCTAGGTATTGTAGTGAGAGAACAGTGATGGACGAAAATACAAAAAGGATACAAAATGCATCCTGAATCCTGTCAAACCAATGAGGCTGAGGAACGCAATACTGTGCTAGAGAATATGACATTACACAACCAATAGCACATTAAAAGCTAGTTTTAGGCCAGAATGCCTTTAATTGGTTGGTGAAATAACAAACAAAAAAGTCAGAGAAGCCAGAAAAGCAAACAGCAATATTAGCTGCTAATGATATTACAGAATTTGGAACAAGTATGATGCATGTGGAAAATGAGTGGGTGGAAAAGGTTCGAAGGTTCGCGTCCAGAGTCCCAGTATTTATTAATCTGTCCCTGCTCATGAGAGTACTTATTCAAAGGCAAACTGCCCTATAACTCGATTTGTAGTAAAGCTAATGATGTGGGTGGACAAACTGCCCCCTCAGTTTCCTATGCAGCCCTATAGAGGGAAGAACAAATACTCTGTTAACTAAAAAAAACATTTTTGAAGCTTTATCGGGTTTGCTTACACTATTATTGCCAAAAAAAAAACAAAAAACAAAACCCCAGATATAGCAAGATGGGTTAAAAACATGGCCTCCTTCTTGAAAAGTAAACAACCACCCTGTTACACCATCACAATCGAAATGGATCGTAAAGATCACAGAGCGGCTTTGTTGTTAGGCAACATCCCATGCGCATGAAATAACTTTCCTCATGGCAAGCACATTATTCACAGAGTAAGCTATTGTCATGGATGCCAAGTCTCAGATGCATTGCGCACTGTAGTCACAATTCATCCTTTAAAAACGCACTCAGCAATCAAGACCGCACTCAGAATGCTTTTAGATACTAAAATCCCAGCACAGACGCTGCAACAATAGAGCACCATCATATATCCCAGAACACTGGCTGTACTTATTCACCCACTCTGCTCAGACAATCAGCCACTGTGAAGGTTCTGTTTGTTTACCATTTGCGGGATGAGGGGTGGGGTGGGGGTGTTGCTTCCATTCATCACCATCAAATACATTTTTCGTTGTCTAACTGCACATTAATCATAGTAGAAAGTGGATAATTTAGCCGTAAAAAGGACAATTTAAATACAAAAATAGGGCTACTTCACTCAAGGAGCTGGACTTAAGCAAAACATCCAAACCAATGGAATTATGAGTAAGAGACTACTTGAATAGTGGCACATGGACAGTTTCTACAGTCGTACGCAAAAGTTTGGGCACCCCTGGTCAAATGACATCTTTTGTAGAGGAAGTGTTAACATATTTTCACTTAGAAAATCAACAGGCAGCATTCAAACTTTAAAATATTAAAGTCAATCTGAGTGGTTTGATGTGAGATGCTCCACTCCAGAAAAACTCCAGAGTCACAGTGGTGGTGGTAGGAACCAGATGTCTAATGTCTAGTTTAATGCCTAAGGGTATTTAAAAGCTCCCTTATAGAAAGCTATTACAGGAAACGGTTATGAATGCGCTGCCTGATGCCTGAGACATGTTTCTGAGATAAAAATTTTGGCCTAAAACGTATATTTTTAAAAGCTATTCATGCTGGAGAGGTACATGCAGGGTGTTGTCAGGCCAAAGGAAATATTTTTTTTAGGTTTATCACTTTTTTTTAACAAACATGGCTATATTTGTGTTATAGATATCGTAACTCCTGGTTCTTATCACCACCACTGTAAAGAAATCTGAAACTAAGTTTCTCTACAATGCATTTCACATCACTCTGAATGACTGTTAGTCCATGTCTGTTGGTCCATTTATCATGAAATGTTCATAAAATGTCAGAGTTACAAGGTTTTAGTCTGAAAGCGACGACATTGTATTATATTTTCAGTGCATTCGTTTTTCGTATGAGGAGGCAGTTTCTTTTGGTCTTCATTACCCGTCCCATTACACACTGCCTTAAAAATTTTGATAACAGAAACGGTGTTGGAATGAAAGACAGCAATGTATTTTCCTGCGTTCTATATTAGGCTAACCAAACAATCATCATTTAAACAGCACTGCTATTTCACGTTTGGAGAACTATTTGGAAAATCTGTTCCTCTATATTTTAAAGCATGCCAAAAAGACTCTTCTTGAGGTTGTTTTCAGTTTCAGGTCCGAAGTTTCACTCCTAAATACATGGCCTAGTTTCTATCCAGCTCTGTCTCTGAAGTCCATAAAATTTGTGGAGTGTGATCCATTTTTAAAAAACACAAGAAACAGAATATTATTAATGTCATATCATTATCCAAAGCCGTATCCTTTAGAGAAAATGAGCTGGAAGCAGTTCTCAGACCGAGCGCGGCAACAGTTGTATTGAAGTGTCCTATTCATCGTCCAAATGTGGTCCATTTTTCAATTGACATTAAAATGTTGTACTGTTCTGCAGTTTTATACAGCAATTATTTCCAATGGCACAATCTGATTGGCTGAGAAGTGTTCTAGCATTTTATCATAGCTTTTTTTTCCTCACTGCGCTGAGCACAGGTTGCTAAGTAACGACTGCTTTGCAGTTATCTGTTAGTACCTATCTACTTTACCTACTTTTGACATTCTCGCCTCAATTACTCTTGAAGTAATCATCCAAAAACGATCAAACCTACATTTTTTGCTTCTGAAACACAGAAAACAAACACTACAACTAAATATATTTCAGAAATGCCCATTGTTAAATTTCACTGAATATAAACTAAATAAATTGGTAAACACAGATGAAATATGCTTTAGTCGTTAAAGGACTAAAAAAGGCCAGTTGAAAAAAGTGCGTAGTCTGAAAGTTTTATTTCCCATGTATTTGGTTAAAAGGAAAAATCAGGCAAAAAGGTAAAAAGGCAAAAAGGCAAGATCACATAAAATCACTTATAATAAAGAGAGTGTCTTTACTTAATGTGATTTGTACAGGAAGATTCACTCAAAAGAGGCCCCGAATATTCTGCTGTAACTCCCGTTAGGATGAAGCAATCTGAACCAAATAATACGCTACACACCTTGACGTGTGTGTAATCGATTGCATTACATGCAATGCTGGAAGTGATCTCCGTTTTCTGCCAGACACAAGGGGTACAGGGGTCTGCACCCGGGAGTTGCAAACGGAGGTTAAACATTGATGTCCGGTGCCTACCCCATCACTCCGACGCAGGGGCATCCCAGCTTGTTCGAAGCTCCATATACTGAGGAGCATGTTGCACATTGTTTTGTTCAGATTGCTTCGTCCTAGCAAGATTTATTACAGAATATCCGGGGCCTCTTTCAAGTGAATCTCCCTGTAGTGGCCACTCACTTTACTACAAGTGATCTGATTTTAGCTAAATACATGGGAAATACCTTGTGCACTGTTTAGACGGTCCCTTAATGATGTACCAACTACACTGTGTCTTAGTCATGAAACTGTTGTAAAACATGAAAAAAGGGGAGATTTGAGGGCAAATAATGAATCAGCGTCAGTGCCTATTAGCACCTCATTTACATGAAGCACACTTTAATGCACATTTTGATCGACAGCCAGTTTAGAGTGTCAAAATTACAAGAAAACGTTTGTCAAATTTGGTTTGATCATTTGACAATGACACTCCCTCTCATCTTCTGCTGTTTAAATAAGAGCGAGGAACTGAAGTGTGGACCCGCATACAGACCCTGAGAGCTTAACCAGATCAAGTCACTTTATGCAGTCTCAGGTTCTTAGTTATAGAGTTTAGTCTCTGTTAAAGGAACACTTCACCCAAACACTGAAAGTGTAACCACTGCTGTTATCTGTTGTAAACATGATCATTCACCCCCTACAGTGGTAGTCCCTAGAGCAGTGGTCACTAATTCTGGTCCAGGTGATCTACCTTCCTGTGGAGTCCAGTTCTAACCACAACTGCTCTTCCTAATTAACATTTTTAGAAGACTTAGCATTAAGTGTTAGGTAAGGGGGAGGAGTTATGTTAGATGCAGGAACAAAACACTTCATGGAAAGCAGATCTCCAGGAGGAGGGTTGAGATTTTCCCATTTAACCCATGCAGTTTAGCCATAAAATGCAATTTCCTCCTGTTTTAGAGGTCCCTTAGTTGAACTATGCATTTATTTTCCTTCAGTAACATTGATATGACATATTTCAATTTATGATTTACAAAACTAGAAGCAAACTAAAAGTGTTTTACTGTGTTTAAATTTTTTTTTTTTTTTACAGGATTGTTTTATGTAAAGAAACCTGCAGTTGTGTCTGTTTTATGTTTTTACAGCAGGGGGTTCTCACCCCTTCTCTTTCAACTACTCACTGCTCACTAGCAGCTCAACACAGAACCACATTTCACATACAAAGAGTCAACATGTCACACACAGAGACAACAGTGTTCTAGTTAATCAGATGACAGAGTTATGGGGGAAATTATTTTATTAGATTTTCTAAAAAAAAAAAATAACCGAATCAAGCCACTAGAGGACCTGCGGAAAGAGGTTAATGCAAGTAAAACCCCACTTCTGATAATGTATATCAAAGGTGGAAAGAACGTTTGAAAAACTACAATCACTTTGGAGTGAATACGTAAGCGTGGGCTCTTTGAAATGTGTTTTTGAAGGATGTCAGATAGCTAAAGGTACTGCTAGCAAGTCAAATACCACATCTGAATTTATTAGGCTTTATATCAGTGACTAGCCACTGGGGTGATTCTCATTGGTTGTAGTGGGAGGAAAGAAACTATATCAAATCACAATTTCTTTCAAACTGGTGAGATAGATGCAATGCTGTGCTACAGAATACTGCAATAACATAAATGGAATGTCCATTTAAGCACTGCACAGTAAAACCCTTTAATCCCTTAAAGTCCCAGGCTTATTACATACTACGGCTTAGTATTCAGAAACTACAGGGACTTCAATGTGAAGTGGCAGAGCTATTCTTAAATTATAGAAATGTGTGATAAACCTTTGGGCCTACTTGTGGGTCCTGTCCACTTAAGGGGTTAAACAGTCATTATTTTTAGGGAATAAGCTACAAGCCAGCTAGAACACTTGCTGTTCAAACTCCATACTAATCAGCATTTCTGGGTGTGTTTAAAGGATCTTATACAATTCATGGTAGCTTTGCCAATTTCCTTTAAACATTGCATTTTTGCACATAGCATTAAAGGCTCATTATTTGAACCATACCAAACCAGACAGCAGTGAGAGAAGGGAATTGTCATCAATTGTCATCAATGACAATTGATATGTGCATGACAGTTGCTGAAACTGACAGGCCCACAGAACATAAGGTTTTATTAAGATCCAGAGAATCCAGAGTCCAGGACAAGTAGCAAGTCAGTTAAGGGCAAGCCTGAATCAAGTTGTGAATCAGTCAACGAGAGACTCAAGTTTTGAGTCTGAGTCTCTAACTCCAGTCCACCAGAAATAGAGATGTGCATTCCAACCAATTGGGACTTTGAGTAACTGTTAGCAGGGGCGGATTTAGTGATTTTAGGGCTCTGGGCAAAAGACAGGAATAGCGCTCCCTGGAAGCACATTTTTAAATTAGTTGAGGCTCTAGGCTCCTGAGTGGCGCAACCGCCTACACTGCAAAAAATGATATCTTGGCAAGTGAAATCATCCTAAATCTAATCGATATACACTCTGTGGCCACTTTATTAGGTATGCATACCTTTAATCTACACACACTGTCCATTTTATCAGCTCCACTTGTATACAAGTGCACTTTGAGTACAATTACAAATCAGTTCATCTGTTTCGCTGCATACTTTGGCAGTTTGGGTGGCCTGTTTATAAGTTTTTATGGAATGTTCTGAACTCTGGAAATGTGCAGGTTATACAGATCCAGTTCACCAATCTAGCTGATATTTGCATTGTAGCATTTTCTGGAGACTGCATCTAAAGTGTCCACATATCATTTCATCTTTTTCATGGTCATTCTGGTCTATTTTGCTGGGTCTTCATCCACCTGCATGGTTGTAGCTCCAGCAACAGTTCCAAAATGAGCTCTTTCAAAGTTAAACCTTGCCTACTAAAGTGGTGATGGGGCGTTCTCAATCGAACATCATGACCTGACCTGTAAGGTTAGTTTGGAGAGAGGAGAAAATGAGAGGAGAGATTTTATGCACATTCTACCATTACCATCAAGTTGTAATTGTATTTTTGTGTATGCACTTGCCGCCAGAATGAGAGAAATAACAATAATAGCTAAACCTCTTTTCACTCATCCTTTAAATCTGTAAGTAATAACTATATTAACTGCAACAAGACTACTCATATTATGGAAATAAACAACATGTCTAGTACGATCTACGAACTTCCGGCTGGTAATAAAGTCAGTAATGCTAAGATTGAACACTTAAGACAGAGATGGCACACGGTTCGCTGCCGCCTTGAAAGCAGTGCTGGATGTTTATTGGTTGAAGGGAAAAAAAAGTATCAATCAAGGAAAAGCCCCTTCGAAGCCCTGAACGATGGCAGGCATTAGAATGTAGAATTGGTGTTATTTGCAAGCAGAATATGGAGGCCAAAGCATCTGCAGATTGAGATGAATTCTAACCTGAAGATTCACCCCCAGCGAGAGGCTCAGGAATCATAAAATTAAGAGAATTATAGTTTAACTTCCCAATTACTGAACTTAATGCACCTTGGAGGCAGTTTTGATTTAACGCTTCATTTGGCGGCAGAATGCCGGCCCACACAGTAATGTGATGAAACCTGACAGTCGATTTAGAAAGCATATTTTTGGAAATAGTTTTTTTTTTTTTCTTTTCTGTATTAGCCAAGTGTATTAACCAATATATTGCTAAGCTCTAATTAAACTATCAGCTTAACTGATGAAAAAGCTTTGACACGCTTCTTCAGAGAGAGAGCGTCTTGGGTAATTTCCAACCACAATAAACCAATATTCAACTCTAATATTCAAACGGCTATTTTTAAACTAATGTGGCACACAAAACCATGCATGCAGTCCATAGATATACATTGTCCATGGTATGAAAATGTTTTTCACACAAATGAGCATGTTTTCTTTGTAAACTTGCAAGTTTATTTTGAGTAAAGAGTTTTCCATCCACCTTTTTTTTTTTTTTTTTACTAAACCTCTGAAACTATCTAAAAAAAAAATAAAAAATAAAAAAATGGATAGAAAACCTGAATGGTGGATGGAAAAGCCAGGAATACATAAAATTTGGTAAATGTTGCAAAAAAGAAATGTTGGTTTATATATAGGAGAAACTTGCAAAAACAGTGACAGAAACAGATTTTTAAAATATGCGATGATGTAGCAGCAATGAAAATCATGTGGTTGGCACTCTCGGAACTGTTTGACTCGTTTGCACGGGTTCGGTTGGTGATGGTAAAGTGGGACAGTGAAGTGGGACAGCAACGTCGGCCCTCATTAAATGGGCCACTGCCCACTCCACTACTCCTGGTGTCTCTGAACTGTTGCTGCATTTACATGTTGGTGCTGAAAAAAAGCCATCAGTTCCATGTTTCATAGTGGTATGTGACCAATAGTGTAATGAAGCCAAGCAATTGTGGCATGGTGATGGCATCACTGACTAAAAACCTGCATGATGACTATTAGATGAGAGTAAAACAGTGGAAACGGACTAATTTCTATTTTTTCCCCAACGTCATTTAATACTTGTGAAACGTTTGAAAGAGGAAAACCTGCATGTTTAACAAGTAAAATGTGTCCCAGTATTAGTGATGGTGCTACCTTGGGAATAAAGTCAAAGGCCACTCATTTTATCCCCTTGTTGTGATGCCAGGACTCAAATATTTCAAGTGTTTAAACCAACTCGGGGCCAAAAGAGTTTCAGTATGAGCTTTTAGTGATAGTTTGGAAAAGAAAAATTTAAATCATTATTTAGAAGAAGACTGCTCTTTATACTGAGTAAGCCTCTTTGATGAACCTGAACTGACTGTAAATATGCCCAGGAATGTAGTGAAGGGTAAACACGAGAGTAAACAGCATCGACATAGCTATTTTTAAATATAAAAAGCTTTATCTAGCTTTTTTATTTTTAGAAGTATTCCCTGACTCATTTACTGAAATTCCTTAAAATAACAGAAATTGATGTATTTTGTTTGCTGGACAGTTTCGTTCTGTTTAGCCCCTTAAAATCTAAGTATTATTACATACACCAAGTCTTGTTATTTGGTAACTACAGGGACTTCACTGCAAACTGGTTTAGCTATTCTGAAGTTATATAGAGGTGTGTAATAAAACTTTGACCTGCCTGGCCGTGTAAGTGGTTAAACGTTCTCCTGGTCCAACTCATCTCCGCCCACTGTACCTCCCACTTCCTTTTTCCAAACGGTTTTACGTATGCTATGAGTTTATGCTAAACATCTCACAAACTTCCTCAAAGAAACCCATTAACAAGAGTTTTATACCAGCCTCATGAGTGTCATGCCACTAGAAGCAAGTACAAACTACTGCTATGGTGGTTTTCATCCATTAAAACACAGCAAGAGGGAAATATTTCACTTTGCAGGTAGTGCTGCACCACTTTCTAATGGCCCACTTTCTCAAAGTGATGCAGTTTCTGGGAGGGCTGAAGCCCCCCAGGCCCCACCTTTAACTCTAGGCATAAAGCTGGAAAATATAGGCTTAAAAAGGATGTTACACTAAAATCATGTTGGTGTTTAACAGTGGTTATTTCATATTATTATAAAGATATCTCATAAAATTAAAAAAAATATATCACGACTTGATATCACGTAAACAATAAAATGTTTTACAGAAAGTATTAGCTAATGTAATACAGGAAAACAAGCTGCAGTTTAAATAACACTGCAGTAATGGAAAAAAGGGATGAAAATATATGCATAGTTGCTGTTTACATCTAACCCCCCCTTCCTTTTTCACACTACATCCCTGAGTGTACCCAAAGGCTTAGCACATAGCTGCTTTATACTAACAGAAGCTTTGCAAAGATTTTTTTCTTACTTCATTGAAAAGTAACAGTGAACATTTTAGACCAATTCTTTTGGAGGTTCGATGTTTGCTGAAGGATTAATTAATACCTTAGATTTAAAATACCTTTATATTGCTTTGAAGTATAATTTATTTATGGCAGCCTTACAATTCACTTGGAGTGCTGGAAAAGACTTAAGTATACCTGCGTTTGTAAATAAACAGGCCTACTTCTGGTCTTTCTCTCTTTTTTCCTCTCTGCTTTGTTTTGATGACTTCTTTTTCAGTTAGATTTTTACTGCCGTTTATGTTTTTTTAATCTCCTCTATATTTTGTTTTAATTTCCCTGCAAAGCACTTTGTGAACTTATGTTAAAAAGGTGTTATATAAATACATTTCACAGTTTGCCCTTTAGTGCCTATACGTCCACTAATTAATTGTGGACCGACACGCTAATGGATTTGTTCTCATTATCCACCGCAGCCTCCATGGGTGACTTCAGAATAATCACTGCTCAGAGGGGGAAAGTCAACAGGAAGTCACACAGCAACGCTCGACGCACAGATAAATCTCATTATTAGTTGGTATACTAACAGCTTTGTCGATAGGCGAGTTCAAATGATTAAAAACCTTCATTTTCAAGACAAATCTGTGTCCTCTGCACACAGCATATGTGCATTAGAAAAGTTATGCTCTGCAAAGCAACAACAACACGGAAAACGGACACAAATTGATGGCCACTGCAGGCCGGGGGAGACGTGCAATAATGAAAACATTGATTATTGGTACTGGCTTTTCCAAGCTAATATTGTGATATATTTGGTAAGTCAGGTCATACATTACAAAGCCGTATTGGTAATCACTGCACACTCGGCAACGTAAAAAACATCTCAGCTGGCTGTTTCATAAACTGGTCCATTCCAACCTCATTCAGAGAGACTTGTACGCACTTAAAGATATGGTAGCCCATTGTTTCCGATTTCTTTTGCACTATTTGAAAAAGCACTTCCCTTTACACTGTGTGGCCATTTTGTGACGAACAGACCAATAGTAATTGTCCACAAAAAATCATATTACATTAAAATGAAATCTTATTACATTAAAAAATAAGAACTTCCATCTCTTGTAAAGTTATAATTTTGTAGAAATGAGGTTTCGTTACAATATCAACGATATGCTGACTGTTCTGTATTTCACTGAGTGGAAATGTTTGCCATGAATAATTCATCTTCATTTAACAATGCTGTTACTAGCATACATGCTACTAACATTAGTCTGAGATATCTCACTAGTTTAGCAAGTTATTTACAAAGTAATAACTCTAAAAACAGCAACATATAATTCTAGTTTACATTCTAGTGCACAT
>JAILXH010254507.1:0-12324 GCA_023558415.1 Piaractus mesopotamicus
AAAAAAAAAAAAAAAATATATATATATATATATATATATATATATATATAAATATTAAGTAAATAAACAGAGAAAAAGACATTTTCATCATTTTGGATGTGAATGTCTTTTTTAAGAAAACCACATTTCTGGATGTCCCGTGCTTTCTCAAGTCTTCCTTTTGTGCTGGCGTTCCTACGAGTTGGAAAACATGAGTATCAGTTGAAAGTGACATTACTTTGAAGTACAGATGGGCAGTATGACTATTTATTGTTATCGTGATGATTACTATTTTTACAACATGGATACTGTCAGTATTTTAAGAGCACTAACAACTATTGTTTACTACAAGAAGAGTATAATTATTCAAGTTAATTTGCTGCACTGCAGTATATGAAGCACTGAATACAAATAATTCTCAAAGGTTTTTCTTTTTTGGGGGGGTGGGTGTTGGGGTGTTTCTGCTCTTATCAGGCCTCTTAAAAGAAATATTATGATGTACATTGTGTGTTGTGAAACTCAAGTATCATATTTTTATCACATCGGCTATCGGCTATCAAGACATATTTTTATCACATCAGCTATCGATTACTATAAAAATATTACTTTGCTTGAGACTGTGGAGCCTTGCTCACTATAGATGAGCAGTAGAATATTCTCTGAGTGCCTCCGTAGCTTGACATCATTTATTAAAACTTACACTGTAGATTTGTTTTTATTTTATTTATTGACCTCACTGTTCGAGAGTGAAGGAATGCTGTATGACAAAAAAAAAAAACCATAGCTCATGTTTGTCTGAAAGGTCTTTGGCTGAGTGGAACGCCAGAATCTTTGAAAAACTGCGTAAGTGGGTTCTGAAAAGAAACGTCTTCTAAGCAGTGGTTGAATGAGGCCCAATGTTCTGATCAGCCCATATGATGATTTCTTACTGGAGAACACCTTCATTGTTCCATATGCTTAAATTTGATCTTCCAAGAAATCAGTGCTTGTTTATAGAAGTCAGAAAGGTTGCCAGGCAGTTCACTGTATTTAGTTACAAGAAGGCAAAAATGTAGAGTTACCACAATGTTTGAAGATTAAGTTGGGGACACAGGACCAGGTCACAAATAACCTCTTTATCCACTTCATTTTAAACACGCTGTTTAATGTAAGAACATTTAGTGCATTAAGTCCACCATCACTAACTAACAGGTTGCTCCTTTTAATTCATTGTTTTGTTTTTCCGAATTAATCTAAATAGTAGAGTATCAATAGTTTTACATAATTTGAGGTCCACATGAAGAGAAAGTGCTGGATACCCCAGACGTGGTGCACCCTCAGCCTTAGACAGCAGGACTCTGCCATAAATTGTTAGATCTCTCTTTAGCCAGCAATTAAAGATTAAATTTAGATTTGAACATTTTGTGTTTTCACAGCTCGATTAACAAACATCAAGATCTGTAACAAACTATTCTACCTGAATTCTATCAATAGTGTCTGTGCCCGATTGACGCCAATACACGATTTCACTTTTTGTGGTATTCACACAGACGCCGGAAGGTATTTTTGTGTATTTAAGATAAAACTTGACTCATCTCAAGAAAAGCAAGTGTCATCTGCCAGCTGGTTACTAATTAAATCTTTATTGCTGATTTCCACACCTTTTAATTCCACAACAAAGGAGAACATTTAAATTTAGGAGTTCAGCTGCTAAAAGGGAGAGAAAGGGCAACCATGGCCTATACCTCTTTCAGTCAAACCGAGGAGAGGTTCCAGACGCTAGAGAAGCACAGCTATTGATGTCATTATATAGGGTGCGTATTACGTTTTTAAAATGATTGCCGAATCCAATTTACATAGCTTCAAAAACATGGGAGTGTTTAAAAAAAAAAAAAGCTTTGTAAAAATCAAGAAACAAGCGCATCTTGCTTTATAAATTCTGGGTAATCAAAAATAATATTAGACTAATTTTAAATATGTTTCCCTTATAAAACAACAGACTGAGAGCAGTACATAATTTCATCCAATCAGGGTTTCATCCTATTTGAATAGAGTGAAGCTAATACCTTTTAACCAATAATCCGAATTCAAAAGAGCATTCCTTATTATTAACACTAATTTTTGGAATATCTAATTGTATACTGCTAAAGTCTCTCTAGATTGTGGATCTGTATAATCTTTGATAAAAATCTAAAGCATAAGACTTTGTTTTAGGATTAGGAGTTAAATGGTTGTTAATATAAAGAGATGAAATGTTCCTCTTATTTTTCATGTATTTCCTCCAGGCCAAAGAAATATACTGAATGTTTCCCGGTTCCAACTATTTGGCTCTGGATCTAATAAAAGCACTCTTTGCCCTTTCTTGAAAGAGATCATTCAACTTTGCTCGCATGGCATAAATAGACTCCCTGTCCTCGTCGCCAAAATTAATTTGTTTTTATAATGTCTAATGCTCTTCAGATTTTTGACCAGATAAGACTTTTCCAAGCAAAAATCTCCTGCATTCATACTTAAACGTTTCCCACTTTGCAATGGCAGACATACCTGATAAGGAGTTTGTGATATTAGAAATTTTCCTTATCTCTTCACATGAACTATGTGTACATAGAAATATCAGGGTTTAATTATCTATGCACATCAGCCAGATTTAGAGCTTGACAGAAGTTACTTAAAACTGGGTTGACAGAAGAGGAAACTCTTCTGGGTGGAAATCTATCAAGCGATATATCTGGTGCTTCATTAAAATCACCCCCCACCACCACAAAGCATGTGGGATATTAAAGCCTAAAGTGAATTACACATATTTCTGCTAATAAAGTTTTGTTCATATGTGACCTATTTAATCCATATACATTCCAGACACACTACCACATGAAGTAAACGGAATATCGCTCCCCCACTGATTACGCCAGAGCTTTTTATCCCATTTATGTAAATGTGTTTCTTGCAAAAAAACAAAAACAAAGCCTTTCATTTAGTTATGTCACGTATACCCAAACGTTTTTTGTTTTCGTTTTGTCTTTTCTTTTCATATGTGAATTTTGAGCTTTTATGTATCCTACTGCTATTTAAAAACCAAGCAAAATACACCAGAATGACCACAAAAAAGATGAAAAGATGTATATACGCTTTAGATGCAGTCTCTAGAAAACGCTATGATAAGATTAGCTGGATTGGTGGACTGGATTAGTGTGGCCTCCAGAGTTTAGAACATTCCAGTGTGTGATATTTAATAAAAACTAACAAACGTGGCTGTCAAGGCTGCCAAAGCTCTTCAATAATAAACTCATACACTTCAAGCTCCAGTCAGCTTCTTATTTGCTAGCTTTCCGTTTGAGTTTTCCATTCTACCCGAAATGGTGCTGCAGTTACATTGAGGTGCCTTAAATATACAGCGAAAGTTGACGAATATGAAGTTGGCGTACCTCAATAAATACATCGATTTACCTCAATCAGTGCATTAATTTACTTCAATAAATTATCCTAATCAACAGATACCTCAAACTTTCACTTGGAAATGTTTACTGAGCAGCTAATGTGCTGCTAACGCTGCATCCCAAACCACACACTTCTGACCTTCATCTACTACACAATTGAGTGCACTTCCAATGGTGTATGCGCTGCTTTGTATACTGTGTTAGTGTGCAGTTTGGAACGCGAAAAAAACAGCCGTTTAGATTATAGCTTTCATTTGTCATCATGACCACCTTTGCTGGATCGGTTATGGCCTTCTTATCTCATTACAAACCGCCACAGCACTACTTAGTGAACTTAAAGTTGCCAACCAAAATTGTAGGAGTGCGATTGTGACGTGATCGGAATATGAACGATTCTGTTCTAGTATGAAAGGTTACAAAGAGCAGCAGACGGCGCGTCATCTGTGTGAGTATATCTATGGTTAGAACCAGAGCCGTTTATGAGGAGGCTGGCCGCTTCCGGTTCCACCTTTTATATCAGAAACAGGACTGCTGAACAGCAGAGGGCGCCCGCAAGGGAGTCCTCAAAGAATGGGAGTAAATGACGCTCCATGGCTAAAAACGAAAAGTTAAAATGGTTTCTAATCCCGCCCCCAGAACGTTTCTTTAATTTTAGAAAGTAGAAGGATGTAAAAAACAAAGAAAAGTTACTTATATTTTTCCTTTTTTCTGCAGCAAACAGGTTTTGGGCAACAGAAGGCAAGCGTTACTGCTACTGAGTGCTGATTGGTTGGCGAGCGGAGCAGCTCATTGGCTGTTCGCGCTCACTGACGTCATGGACATACATGGGGCGCCGTTTTAAACTCCTGTAGCTCGAGTTGAAAAATATAACAGCGGTGCTGAAATGTTTTATGCTACTCAGTGTTCAGGAAATGATTGCATTCTTTTACATCAAAATGTTTAAGCATTTATAAACTCTGATTTTGCTCAAATGCTGCATATTAACCCATTCATTTAGGACTCGAGAAACCCGGAAGACATTGCAGAGAGGTAATTCTCCTCTCTACAAGTTCTCTGGTTAGAACACCTGTCTTTCTGCTTAGTCCTGGCATCAGCCGCCTCGCCCCGCCCCCGTCTCCCGGGGCAACAGCAGCAGTCCGGGCAGACAGACTGGACGACGGGCTGAACAAGACTGAAGTCTTGCCGCGCGCAATACGCTCCTATATTAAACAATGTAGGCTTTCACACCGGCCGCGCGCATCAAAGAAATGCAATGTCTATGCTATAATATACCATCTAGGCTAATAAACACATAAGCAAATCTGGTTTTAACTATATGACAGTTGACTGAAATCGCTTGAGTAGGTTAATGTTGTGAACACACAGGCATCTCCTCTTCATACAGAGCTACATCACCTGGTGAGAAAGCCAGCAACCATCACGACAGCTAGTCAAGATTTTATTGTTGATCTCTTTGTCATCTACATAAAGTTTATATGAGATAAACGGACAATATAGACGTTTATATTGCGTGAAAACGCAACACAAATGGGCTTGACGCATGCTAGCAGTTTCTATGCAGAAACAGTAAAGAAATGCAATGTCTATGTTATAATATGCAATCTAGGTTAATAAACACATCAACAGATCTATTTTTAACTCTTTGACAGGTTGACTAAAATCCCTTGAGCAGGTTAATGTTGTGAACACGGGCATCTCCTCCGCTTTACACAGAGCTACGTCACCTGCTGAGAAAGTCAGCAACAGTCACGGCAGCTATCAAATACATTTTTATTGTTATTATCTCTTTGTCATTTACACAAATTTTAAATGAGATAAGCGGACAATGTATCACGTGAAAAAGAAACACAAACTTCAACCGCGCCGCGTCGCATCTGGTGTTAAATGGGCTTTACTTAATGGTAGTAATGTGTGTTTTCTTTATAGTTTTTATACAGTTGTTTTACACTAGAACACACACATTAATGCAACAGTAGTCATCGTGAGCATCTGCTCTACCTTTGAACACAACACGTTTTATTCTTATCCTTTAATAGTAAGAACAGAGCAGGGAAAGTTTTTTCACCTTGGAGAGATGCAGCTGGAGTGTATATGAAGTACAATAATGATGCTAATA
This sequence comes from Piaractus mesopotamicus, assembly GCA_023558415.1. Lineage (NCBI taxonomy): Eukaryota > Metazoa > Chordata > Actinopteri > Characiformes > Serrasalmidae > Piaractus > Piaractus mesopotamicus. The sequence goes on from JAILXH010254507.1 coordinate 5,512, forward strand.
ATTTATATCTGTTCAAGATCATTTCACTCAGTAACTTTTATTCATATTATACCATCTTTACACTGAGAATACAGGGGGAACATCTTTAACCAGAGCCTGTGAAAAGTGGTTTCCCCTTGTATATTACAGCCCCGCAGCACGGCGTCAGGTGAATACGTCATGATTTCGACATGCGCACTGAGGGGAAACAGGGGGGACTGAATTTACCGTAATACCTGTAATATTTTGACATGGCGGTTCTCAGCTTCATGATTTTTTTTTATGGAGTGCAAATAGTACAACTACGGAAATGTCAAGATAATATACTAAATGCATAAGCATAACACATTATATCCGTTTAAACAGAAAAGAAAGGAGCCAGAGGATTGAACGCATGTTCTAAGGTGCATATACTCGTTGTTTTAACAGCTTTTTTTGTTTTTGGAGAAGGTAACTGAACTTACGTATTTTTAGCTTCTGTTTCAAATTTGAGAAATTCTGGTTTGGAATTAATACATGTTACATTTGTGAATATGGAAATTTACCAAAATGATAATTAATATAGGCTCTCGCTTCATTTATCCTCTCTGGTTGTAGTTGTATGAATGCACAAAGTGGGCGTGTCCTTCCTAACGTCATGGCCCCCACTAGTCACGTGATTGGCCTCGCACTCTGAGTGCGATGGGTGTTCTGCGTCTTTCTTAGCGTTTCATCTTTAAATGAGCGTATTTGATCTCTTCCGCGGATTTTTCGGGCTGCCCGGAGGCCGCTATCGCGGTGATGGCCGAAGGTGAGTCCTTCTCTGTCTGTCCGGCTGCGTGTCTCTGGAAGTCCTTCAGCTGAAGCCGTGCTGATGAAACTCAGCGCGTCACCGCAGCAGAGAAAGAAAGTTCTCGCGCTGGTGTTGGTTAGTTAGCATAGCTACACTCACATATGGCTGCACATTATTTCTCAGAATTAGATGGCGCCGTGCCACCAACACAACCGACAGTTTTAACTTTATATTACCTGGCTAGATAGAAAAGCTAATTCGCATCGTTAAAGACAGTGAATGTTCGTGTTGTAGTTAAATAAAGCGGAGTGTCTGTTAGCCAGGTTAGCTAATTGGTAGTGATGATGATAAACAACATGAGCGAACTAGGTACCTCACCGCCTTTTGTACTGTCTGTTTTATAAACCTCCACTTGTTAGTTAGCTACAAGTAGCAGCTCGCTTCCAGTACATATGTTTGTTTGAGAATTATTATAATTATCTAGCGTGAGCGGTTTCTAGCTATGACAGTCCATTTTAGCTGAGTCTAACGAGCTTCCGTTTTCAGGGAGCCCTTCTTTGATGGAATGACACAAGAAGAAGATGATGATGATGAAGAGGACGAGGACTCTGGACTCCGTTATGATGACTGGGTGAAGGGTGAAGAGCTGCTAGACGAGCCGTTCAGGTTCGGTTTCAGTTTCGGACCCAGCGGGCTGCACATCCACGAGCCGCCGATGTTCGGGCAGATGTTCAGGGAGATGGAGGAGATCTTCGATAGTCTGGGCCGCTTTGGTCAAGGTGCGTTACTGTTACCTTACTGTCCCGTCGTGTTTCAGGTGTTAGTATCTGTGAAAGGCCTTTACACTTAAATTCTTTCGTGAAACTGGACTTCATCGACAGTGATGATATGAACGTGAAAAAAGATGACCAATTTGATGTCTTTATAAAGTCTCTACACCATTTGTGTACTAACATAGGCTACTGTCGAGGGTCAGATTTGTCCCTGTAGTAACAATTTGTAAGTCCCCCCCCCCACACACAGAGTTCGTGCCTCCTCATTGTATGTGTATGCAGTGTTTCACTTTCACACACAGACACAGCAGCAAAATATTTCTCGCAAGAAAGTATAAACCAGACCTGTCTGGGTGAGGCGATACTGACAGACAAAATTTTTCTCTGCATATTTCAAACTGCTGCCACTGTATTGCCTAAAAGGACGTTCATATATATGTATGTGTGTGTGTGTGTGTGTGTATGTATGTATGTATGTGTGTGTATATGTATATGTATGTATATATATATATATATATATAATATATAAACATACACACACAGTCTGGTTGTGGACATCTGCTCATCCAACGTTTCTTCTGATATTAAGGGTATTTATAGGGATGTTTTCCCTCTTTTGCTGTAGTAAGAACCTCTACTCTTCTGGGAAGGCTTTACACTGGATGTTGGAACATTGTTGTGAGGATTTGATTGCGTTCAGCCACAAGAGCATTAGTAAGGTCAGGTACTGATGTTGGATCATTAGTTCTGGAACACAAACAGCACTCCAACTCATCCCAAAGGTACTGGATTGAGGTCCATCACTTCAAAGATCAGTTTCACTGCTCCACAGCTGGGGCTCTTTGAACCCCTCTAGCTGGTGTTTGACACTGGGCATGGAGACCTGGCTGCTTCAGAGTGTCCCATTCTGTTAGCAATGCTTTCTAGGGAGCTTATGTAAGCTGTGTATGCGCAACGTGTGCGTCAGCTATGGGTGCATCTTAAAGTTGCCGAAGTCTTTAAATGGATGTGTGTGGATAGTTTTGGACATTGTATATCTAATTTGTCACTTCTGCATATAAATGAGATTACTGACTAGACATCTTTTGTTTTGTTCTTAACCCTTAGGTTTTCCCAGTATTGAGGCTCCACCCCAGGAAGGAGCAGAAGAGAACAGGAGAAGAGGAGGAGGACAAAGTGGGAACTCTCTTAGAGACTTCATGTTGAAGAACTCAGATGATTCCCCCCGTAGTCCCCCCTCTATAGCACCAGGAGATGAGAATTCATCACCTGAAGCCCCAAGCGTACCAAGGAGTCCTTTCCATCACTGGTCTCCCTTTTCCAGGGTAAGTGAAAAAAGACCATTAGAAGACGTAGGATTTAAATCGTGTTTTGTTTTCTAATAGAAATTGACTTAATTGATTACCATTAAAGATCACTAGTGTTCTCTTAAACACCTTTAGATTCCTTTTGAAAGCCATCTAATGCATCTAGAATTAGGGCTGGGCGTTATGGCCAAAAATTTTATCACAATAAAAATTTCATATCAGTTGATATCGATACATATCACAATAAATGTCAAATCGTTATTTCTTGCATCAATTCGCTGTGCTGTGAGAGTGACAGAGCGCTGCTTAAAGTTAAAAACAGCTAGCCTGGGAAGCTAGCGTTCCCCTACTCTCCAATGCCACACACAGTGTCCTCAGTGTACTTTTGTTTAAATCAGTGCATGAACCCACTTGTTTCTTTCACTTTCGTTGCTTAGGGATGCACTAATACTAAAATGACCGTTTGAGTGCTGTTACACAGCACTGTAGTTATGTGGAACAGACGTGATTGATCACTGCTAAAGCTTGTTAGGATGATAGGTGAGTTCACTGTAGAACAGGACCCACTTATCTCCTCACTCACACTGGTCACAGGAGAATAGATCGCTGATCGCTCCACTCAGACAGGGAATATATAACTCCACGTTTCAGACGTTGCTGAAGTATATTTGGCGAAAATGCCATTACAAACCCTTTTACAAAACCACCAGGATCCAGTAGAAACCTTTAATGGTTTCTACATATTTTTTTTTCTTTTTTTTTTTTTAGCAAGGTGAGAAAATGGCATGCAAGGTCTATGTAATACACTGGCAACTCTTAAGCTTTATTATTTCAGTTTAAGGACATTTGGACCGATGGACCAAGACAGAGAGATGAAGAAAAGAAAGAGGATGGAGGTGTGTGAATTTGTTTTCCTGAATACGTGGTTTGTAATAGATCTCATGGTTAATTGGTACCTCTGCTCCTGCGTATCTGCAAATATGTGTTGTCGTGCACAGATGTTTGGATAGGTGTCTTCCAACTGCCAGCATACTTGATTGAAACATGAACGTGTACACTAGGGGGCAGTGTCCAACCAAGGGCTCCAACTATCAAACATTTTCATTTTTGAGTATTTGCATATTCTATAACAATATAAAAACATGGTTCATTTTGGTAACTGAATAGTAAAAACTTCTTTCATTCTTGTTTTTTTAATTTGTTTTATTATTGCATAGAACTTCATTTTATTTATTTTTAATTAAACATATTTTAAATATGTAGAGGTAATGAAAAAATCACTGTTAAATAATTATTCAGTAGCAAGATGAAATGCTGATCTTGTCCAATCTGGCAACCCTGATCTGGCTCTGAACAGCAATGAACAGAACAGGAGAGGAAACAGCATTGGTCATCTTAAAAATAAAAAAAAAACAAACAAAAAAAAACAACTTTTTGGTTACCTCTTGTTGGGGGAGAGATGAAGAAGCCACTGCTTAATACCTCAGCATGCGATAAACTCAGCCATGTCAGAGAGCCTGTCAGCGTTCGCCTGAAGTACAACTCCACAGTTTCGCATGATGCTTACCCCTAATTCCTTTCTCTGGGCAGAGAAGTGCATCTTTGTGCATCAATGTGCATCTTTTCAGAAGTATAAATCAGCATTTGTTCTTCAGCTTTTGTCCTCTTTGTTCCTGTTGGTTTTGCTGTTTCTTCTGGCTGACTCAGCTTTTCCTTCCTGACTCTGCCTCCAGATCTGGATTCACAGGTGTCCTCAGGTGGACTGGAACAGATCTTAACTCCAGCTCCATCAAAGCCTAAAACAAAATCATTCTTTCAGTCCGTCACAGTTACCAAAGTAGTAAAACCAGATGGGGTGAGTAATCCTGTAGCTTTTCTGAATAACAAGACATATGAGACATACTTCAGAAATGAAGTTGTGTTAAAGTGCATGTCTGTCTATGATGTGTGTAGACTGTAGAAGAGAGACGTACAGTCAGGGATGGCCAGGGGAATGAGGAGACTACAGTGACACGCTCAGGACCAGGTGTCCAGGAGGGTCCACAGGATCAGTCTGGGCCACTCATGCCAGGTCAGCTTCCCACTCTCATAATCTGAATTGGCAGCCTCTTTTTGTCCATTACTTGCTTTGTTAGCATTATTCTCGATAAGAAGTGATCAATTAAGTGGTTCACAGCTCTGGTCCTAAAGTAGCGGAACTCTGCACAATTTAACGTTTAACTGCTGTACTGCTCCTACTACAATTCAGGAAGAGTTGAGTAGTCAGATCAGGTGTGTTAGAACAGGGAAAACACAAATATGCAGTGCAGTAAGGGTTTGGCGGCATGATAATAATAAGGTGTATAGTGATATTTCAGAGATTATATTTTATAAAAATGGTATTTTTCTTTTCCACGTCTGTCTAGTAAAAAGTACATGGCGTGAACCAGTTTTCGAGATTTGCCTAAAAACTTGCATAACCAGAGATGGAAACACATCCGACATTCAACCCCATCCAAAAATAAAACAGCCTCTACCCGATGCCTCACAGATGCTGTAGTTCTCTGCTGTAAAGACAAATGATTTCTGCAGTTGTATTAAACCAGTTATGTTTTCTTTTTTTTCCATTTGATGTGCTGCTAAATCAAGACCAGGAAAAATTACGCAGGACAGTATCCCATGGGACACACATGATTCCAAGCAGTTGCCTGATCTGTGTTTTGTAACTGAGGCTTTTTGTGAGCAAGATAGTTTGTGATGTTCATGGCATTACATGTTTAGTTATTCAAGAGTTTTCTTTGAAGCATTTAGTATCTTTTAAGCGAGATGTCCTTGCGAGTTTGCTGACTTTTGGGATTTGTTTTGGTTGCTGCCCAGTTTAAAATAAATAAATAAATAAAAAATTAAAAATCACTCACTCCTACAAGTTACACTAAAACAGTGGTTTGAGGTTGGTTATTTTGCCTCACAGTTACATGGCCTTTCTAATGTTGACTTAGCTAGCAGACTACAGATCCAAACCGCACGGTAAAGGTTTAATTTCGCTTTTCCGTCCCTGCAACGCCCTCCGCTCAACTTCTTTCTCTCAGATGTGAGTAATTATTAGGGGTGCGGGAAAAATCGATTCTTAGATGCATCGCGATGCAGACGTGAACGATTCTGAATCGATTCATAAATGTCAAAAATCGATTTTCTAAATATTTAATTCATAACGTAATGTTGACGGAACGCAAAAGGCGGAACTGGAAGTGCGGAAGTGCAGCGCCCGGACAGTCTGTGGCGGCACATAACAAAAACACTACTGGATTGAGTGAGAAATCCTGACCGGCTCCCTCTGCATTAAAGCCAGGTTAGATCAGGAGTCACAACCCAAATGATAAGAAGAGACATTTTGTCCTTTCAACGGCTCCCTCTGCGTTAAAGCCAGGTTAGATCAGGAGTCACAACACAAATGATAAGAAGAGCCATTTTGTCCTTTCAACAAAATCAAACCCACAGCCTGGGAGCCGCAACATTTAATGTCCAGTATGTGACAGTATGTGCTGATGTCCTAGTTTAGGCTAAACAATATAAACGTGCGAGCCGCAACTAAATGTCCAGTATGTGTCAGTATAAGTTAGGCTAAACAATATAAACGAGAGCGCAGATTTACTTCGCTCTGCTTTAAGATGTCCAGTATGTTCAGTATGTTTAATGTCCTAGTTTAGGCTAAACAATATAAACAGAGCGCAGATTTACTTCGCTCTGCTTTAAGCATGTCTAGTATGTGTCAGTATGTGCTGATGTCCTAGTATAGGCTAAAAAATATAAATGAAAATGCAGACTTACTTTGCTCTGCTTTAAGCTTTAGCTTTAGCCGCTTTTCTCCGCCAGAAAACTTTTCCTCAAAAGTGGAGCAGCTTATTGTAAAATGTCTCTAAGCGTTCAACTGTTTTATGAGGCTGAAGTCGCTTCTCATTCTCCAGCTTCTTGTTCGAATTTTCCCGTTCCACCTTAAATTCTG